>JANSVK010000133.1:0-102785 GCA_030068005.1 Cladophialophora exuberans
CCCCCACCCGCCCGTCCACGTCGCTGTGCCAGCGCAGCTGGGAGACTGGCAATTCAGCACACCGCCCACGTTCATCAACAGCTACCTGTCCGTACACCACGACGGTATATTTCATTTTAGGTGAGTCAATCTCACAGTCGCTACATCTGTATGGGACCATGTTCTCAGTTAGCGACTGCCAGCCACCGTCACAAGCACCTAATCTCGCTGATGCGCTCATTTTTCATCCGTGTCTGAGAAATTGTGGTGGCAGGTAAGAGGTTGGTACAACCACTTCACAGGCTGCCAGCGCCAAAAACCCCAACACTGCTGCCCAACACTCAATCCGTTCTTGATTCCTTTTATCCTAAACTCTACTTTTCATACTGAGTGAACTGTCATTTTCTGGCCAAACCTACCTCCAAAGATTGGTCCCGAATTCGTGAAGCCGGCTCTCTCACACCAGACTCAACACCTCGAATCGATGCGCATGAGCAGTACCAACTACGCATAGAAGCCAACGCAGACTCAACATCCGAGGCTGCATTGTAGCAGATGCAGCTCTGCGCGATGCCATCCTCCCTCACCTCCCTCGTCCTCGCTGCTCTCCTCTCACGACCCGTCATTGCAGGATTCCTACCAGAACTCCTACGCAGCTTTGAAGATCTGCAAGATGTTAGGAAGAGATGTTCAAATCCTTGCGGATACTATGGACAACTCTGCTGTGAATCTGACGAAGTCTGCTACACCGATGCCAACAACGAAGCTCAGTGCAGTGCCGGTGCCGCCACCGCTACCACATCTGCAGCAGGAGCATGGGAATACTACACCACGACGTACGTGCAGACAGATTTGAAAACGGTCACCCAGACATTCAGCTCCTACATACCCGCCTCCACGATAAGCTGTTCATATTCTCTGGGTGAAACTCCCTGCGGCAATGTGTGCTGCTTATCAGGACAATTCTGCCAGGCTCCTGGTAGCTGCGCCGCAGTGGGAGGAGGCAGCTCGGGATATTATAGCAGTCTGTACACTGTCACCACAGTCATCACCAATACAGCCAGTGCTCCTCTCCGGCCAACCAGCAACACGCTCGTCACAATCACCAACTCGCAGGGCGCCACCACGACACAGCCATTTGTGACGCCTGTCGGTACCGATGGTAGCATCATTGTAGGATCCTCGTCTAGTGGCGGCGGTGGCGGCTTGAGCGGTGGTGCAATTGCCGGGATTGTGATTGGTGTCATTGCTGGCATCTTCCTCCTTCTCCTGTTTTGCGCCTGCTGCATATTCAAAGGGCTGATCGATGGCCTTTTGGCCATCTTTGGGCTTGGACCTCGACGAAAACGACGTACAGAAGAAGAAGTCTATGTTGAACGCCACTCTCACCGATCTGGACGAGGTCGAAGAACCTGGTTTGGTACTAGACCGGGACGGAGCGAGGTGGTGGAAGAAAAGAAAAAGCGAAGCGGCTGGGGTACGGCTGGCTGGATGGCGGCCGGTCTTGGTGCGCTTGCACTGTGGCTCGGGCTGAAGAGAAGCAATCGAAAGGATGATAAGAGCAGCTCCGGGTACTACGGCAGCTCATACTATTCGGACTACACTGTATCAAGTGAGTTTTCGTGAACCCCCTGTTGCAACATGACTGTGCTAACCCCTCTACAACAGGCAGTGAAAGTTCCTCAGATCGAAGAACGCGACGAAGCAGCAGGTCGCGTTCAAGACGGTGACGATAATGACGATGAGCGCATGGAGTCTTTGATTTTGATGTTGATATTAGCGGAGCATATGATTTTGCATGAGACAGGATTGGACATAGGACTGATCCAGACTTATAAACTCGGGCTTGTATATGGAACAGGCGGACTGTATGAAACTCTTTGGGTAGCTAGCATCTCAAGATGTACATTGAAAGAACAGCATTGCACACACTGTCACTGGCGTCTCTAATTTTATTGGATTGTCCCTGATTCGGTGCCCGGAATAAAGGGTAGTGGTGGTAAATGAACAGAACAGCAGTGACACATTCGAGATCGAGTGACACTGACACCGAGACTGGCTCGACTGGCAATTAGGGTATTATCTAAGCAGCCAAGGCGTCCCGTCAAGTTCGGCCCAGCGATGCCAATTCGGTGGGCGATTGGCACCTAAAACTCTTGCAGTGACTGGCCCCTTCTGCTTCTAAGTTCCAGTTCCAAGCCTGAGTGACTGCGAACCTGCACAGGGGCCGATTAATATCTTGTCCTACTCGAACACTCCCCGCTTTCCATCTTGCGATCCTGCGTCGAGTCCCTGGCTTTGTGTTCCCTTCAAATCTGCCTATTCGAATTCTTGAGCCTCAGTCCTATAGTACAACTCTTGCTCGCCTGACTGCGAACCGATCCGACTTACCAACCCTTTCCACGCTCGAATCCTCCCCGCGGCCGCGAACAACTGCGTTCCATTTTCACCCTACTCTGACCTGAAGAATGATTCTCGCCTGACCGAGATCGACTTGACCATCATGCTGCAGGCACAACATCTTTACTCTCATCAACAACAGTACAATCAGCACGAGCAGTCTGCCTGGCAGCACAATGGCCCACAGCAAAATCATCAGACCCTGAATCATGGACAACAACAACAACAGGCGCAAGTCCAGATGGCTGCCGCACAACATTACTCTCGGCTCACCGCCAACCCCAACCACAACTCTGCCCTTGTCGCCAATGCGAACCGTCAGGCTGTCGCGGACAACGCGCAGAACTCTATAAATGCATCCTTGACCGCCATGAACGAGCAGGCCGCCCCAGGCATGGATCAACAGCTATCGGAAGAGAATCGCAAAGTGTTACAATGGGTAGCTGAGCTGCTAGACCCGAACCGACGGGAAGGAGCACTCATGGAGCTTAGCAAAAAGAGAGAACAGGTGCCTGAGCTCGCATTGGTCCTCTGGCACAGCTTTGGGGTCATGACGAGTTTGCTACAAGAGATCATCTCAGTATACCCGCTTCTGAATCCGAGTCAGCTCACAGCTGCGGCTAGCAATCGTGTCTGTAACGCTTTGGCTTTGCTTCAGTGTGTCGCCAGTCACAATGAGACTCGTGGGCTCTTTCTGAACGGTAAGCAACTTTCCCCCGTCCAAAATCTCGGTGACATGCTAACGCTAAGATCAGCGCACATTCCTTTGTTCCTATACCCCTTTCTCAACACAACGTCAAAGTCGAGACCCTTTGAATATCTGCGTCTGACCTCCCTTGGTGTTATTGGTGCCTTGGTGAAGAACGAACCGTCCTCGAGCGTATCCATGAATCCTGCAGGGACCCCAGGAGCGCAAGCTAATGCCAACAACTCCTCGCCAACAATTACTTTCCTCTTAACAACAGAAATCATTCCTCTATGCCTGCGCATCATGGAAACAGGAAGTGAGCTATCCAAAACGGTTGCCATTTTCATTGTGCAGAAAATTTTGCTCGACGATACGGGCCTCGGATATATCTGTGCTACTTACGAAAGATTTTATGCCGTCGGCACGGTATTGAGCAACATGGTAATCGGTCTCGTTGAAACCCAGACTGTCCGCTTGTTGAAACACGTGGTCCGATGTTTCTTGAGGTGTGTTATATCATCGCTGAACAGATAGATAGACATCGCTGACCCCATTTCTAGGCTGAGCGATAACAACAGAGCCCGCCAAGCACTACGCCAGTGTCTACCTGAGCCTCTGCGAGATGCAACCTTCTCCAATGTTCTCCGAGATGACGCGGCTACTAAGCGATGTCTCGCTCAGCTGCTCATCAATTTGAGCGACACGGTGACTGATACCCAAAACGACCAATTCGAATAGCTTGCAACCTTGGCCTGATTTGGGCCTCCCATCCATTCGCTGTGCACAGATACCCGATCACCAATGATACCCTCTCGTCACATTTACGAGTTTTCATTTGTTTCACTCAGCATTGCAATAGGCGGTCATCGACAAGTGTCACCGGGCACAAAGGCTGCAGAGTTGGAGTTCTCGATTTGATCATCACCCCGTCTACCGTTGTCAATTGCAACGTGCCGCCTCAACAAATCATAGATGCACATACCAGCTGACCTCGGTGGGGAAGATGTGACGGGGCGCACTGTTTTTCAATACATGAACGAAGACACGATCATATGCACAAAGGCGTTGCTTGACACATGCACACACAACATTGTAACAAGAAACATCAATCTCTCACCCGAGATTACTGGAATGGTGACCGAGGTCCAAGGAATTGGGATGGCAAAAAGTGTTTCTCACCCGTGCGCTCTTGGTATTTTTGGGACAGAGCGACGAGCTTCAGATTTTGGGGGGGGTTGCTGTTGGGTCAAATATATCAAAGGCGAACTTGACGATTTGACCTGTACATGAAATGAAGTGGTGGTGGCCAGGAGGGACAATCCAAAAGGCTGTTGTTGACGACAGTGGATTTTTTGAATACAGGCCCTATTTTCTCTGCAGACACTTTGCATGTTACAACTTGAATGGCATATTAAAAGATGGCACTTCCACCCCACGACCAGTTTTCTTTTCCTACCTAGTTAGATCAGGCAATGGTACAGTTTTAGTCATGGTTTCTATTGAGTACACTTTATGTATGTATTTGGGTACCCTATGATAGATGGAAGTAAATTGTACCTCTTACCTTTCTCACGCAGTCAAGGCTCCCAGTGGACGCCTCGTTTCAGGCTCACTGCCAAGGTACCTATGTACCTAGGTATCTAGGATGAGAACCACGAACAAACAACGCATATCGCTCGTCCCAGTATTTTGTACCGTAGATCTATATCTACATCGTGAGGCCTGTTCGCCAGAATCATAAGCTCAGACCCGATCCCTGCTGATACTTACGTTGTCGACGACTTTTACGTTGATTGTTTGATAAGGGTGAGACTTTGCGAGGCTGTCACTTGCTATCTATCACCCACTGTGCAACTGTGTCGATGACGATGTGACTTTTGTTTGTCGGCCGAAAATTAAACTCCGGCCGGCCGGCACAGAATCAGTGATTGACTTGCCCCAAATTTCGGTTGCCATGACGGCTTTCCTCGTATTCTTTGGTCATCGCGGCAAATTGATAAGACCGTGTTTGACAGACAGTGAGTCTTGGGAAAAAATCTTGCGCAAGAATATCTTGTCTCGAGCAAATTCTAATACACACAAAAAGTCACGTTCTGCGAACATGCCCGCGAACGTTAAGCTTGTCGGGAAGCCCATTGGGCCCATCGGCTATGGTCTCATGGGCTTGACGTGGAGGCCGAAGCCGCAGGCGGCTGAGGACAGCTACCAAGCCATGCATACGGCTTTGGCCCAGGGCGCAAACTTCTGGAACGGAGGCGAGCTCTACGGTCCTCCGGAGCGGCATTCGTGTCATTTGCTTAACGAATACTTCAAGCTGCACCCTGAAGATGCTGACAAGATCGTGCTCAGTATCAAAGGAGGCCTGGTGCCAGGACAGATGAAGCCAGACGGGTCGGCAAAAAATGTGCGGCGTAGTGTTGAGGACTGCTTGAAGATTTTGGACGGGACCAAGAGTATCGATATTTTCGAGTGTGCTCGGCTCGACCACGATACGCCGCTCGAAGAGACCATCGGTGCTCTCGCAGAGCTGGTCAAGGAGGGGAAGATTGGGGGCATAGGTCTTTCAGAAGTCAAGGCCAGCACGATTGAGAGAGCACATGCTATTCATCCCATTGCCGCTGTCGAGGTAGAAGTCTCCATGTGGACGACCGACATCTTGCGCAACGGAATCGCCAAAACCTGCGCCAAACTCGATATCCCGATTGTTGCCTACAGCCCCCTCAGCCGCGGAGCACTGGCCGGCGAAACGATTCGCAAAAATGCAGACATTCCCGAGGGCGATTTCCGCAAGAGGGCACCGCGGTTCCAAGACGACGTGCTCGAGTACAACAACCAGATCGTGGACGAGGTGCAGAAACTGGCGGAGCGAAAGGGCGCGACCAAGGCGCAGATCGCCATTGCTTGGGTCAGAGCCCTCAGTGGCCGGACCATCACGACTGAATCCGGGGAATCGCTCACGCTGGGCACGATCATACCGATTCCAGGCGCCACCAGGCCAGAAAGAGTCATCGAGAATACGACAAGGGTGGAACTCTCCGACGATGAGATGAAGGAGATTGCGGATATTTTGAAGAAGAATCCTATCCAGGGGGAGAGGTACCCGAAGCAGGGTATGGCACACGCGAATATGTGAGAGGATTGCGAAAGAAAGCAAAGCCTTTTTCTCTGAGGTGGACAGCTTTATTGAGTCGGTCAAGAATCAGAAGACATGCAGTGCAATGGTCAATCTCTTGATTTCCTGACCTGGCTAGTACTTTCCAATCAATTCAAAGTCGTTCAGTCATGTTCAAAAATTGAAGACTGGAAAATCTCACCTTCCTCCTACTCATGTTCTCCTTGTTTTCAAGTCCTTCCCTTAGAATTTTTTTATTATCTTAAGGCGAGCTTAGTCCTTGGGCGAATATAAATACTCTCATTCCTCCCGTGGTGCTGTCATAAGCGCTGCCAATGAGCTATATCCCGCATTTTTCAAGGATGGGAAGTCTCGTGACCTGGTAGGATTTCATTCAATCAAGAGAAAGTATCTTCACTCAACATATTTTAATTTCCAGGGCTTCCTCGCTGGAGCGACAATGTGTCTGCTTCTCGGTGTTAACCTTGCAAAACGCAGCCGTGAGATATTCTGCGCTGAAACCGCAGCGGCGTTCTCACCATATCGCCAACCGCTAGCATCCCCTCCGGCCGTCCAATTAGCCCTGGCAGACAGCACGTACCAAGCGTCAAGTGACTGAGAAAATCAAACCATTCCAAACATGGCAAACTCAGTAAGGGAAGAACGATAAATCGAGCTGGTGCCTCCGTCAAGAGAGTACAGGTCACCATCCTAACCCTAAGATCACCCCTATGAGGTACATTGGCAAGCGACAGGGCTATGATCTCGCCACCACCCAATCTCGGATCACATTCGCCTGCTCGCCCTCTTCTAGACCAATGTCCCTCGAAATGGTGGGCTGAGCGTGAAACCCGCCCGGCGCAATGAAAACCGTTGTTCTCGGATGAACAGCCTTGGAGTATATATGTCAACATGGGACCAATTTTAAGCCGAAGTAAGGAGACTGACCTGGAATGTTTTCCCCAGCTTTTCGATGTCCTCCCTCATCATTTCATCCCCGCCTCCAACGACCAACACCTCTCGAGCTTTCAAACCGTGCCACCATGTAGTGGGCGCTGTGGCTGGATAGTTATAGTTATCCTCAGCCGCACCTGCCAGGTAGTTTGTCGCCCAAATGATAATTGTGGATGGCAGCACTGGGTCTTGGCGGTGATTTCGAACATATGAATCACCGGTGCATCGCAAATTTGTCCATGGCGACGACAAAATAACGCCTTTAAGTGACTCCGACAATTCAAGGGGTTCGATCTGCGAGTGGGGGTGCGATAAGTGTCCTAGGATACCCAGAATCACGTTGCCTCCAGCTGAATCACCAGCCAGCATGAGCTGCGACGGAGATTTTCCCAGGTCAATGAGAGCATAGCGCAACAAGGCAACCGCCTGGCGAAGCTGTTGAGGGTATCTTGCTCGAGGCATTAGCTCGTACTGTAGGAAAAGAAATGCGACGGCCTTGCCGCTCTGTTTAGCAGCAGACACGATCGAAGACGCAAATTCGAGCTGGCCGGGAGATCCAGGGATGACGAATCCACCTCCTTTGAACGTTTAGTAGAGAGAAGTTCCACTGCTGCTTTAAGAGTCACGTACCGTGTATATACAAGACGAGGGTCTCTGCATATTTGTCGCCGATCCAGAAAGCCTTCGTGGTGCCGTCACCAAGAGTCACAAATTGAGGCTGAATGCCTTGTTGTTTCGTCCATGCAAAATAGTTTGTTTCCATCGCGCCACCGAAAAGGTATCTAAAGTCAGTAACCCAGGTTAGTATGCGATCAAGCTTGTTCTCCTCGGTTTAGATGATATGCCTCGACTTGTCTTACTGTATTTGTCCGAACGAGAGGCGGGCGAAAGCGTTCCTCATGGTTGCCATCAAAACATGCTTCTTGATAGTTCGGGGAGTATTTTGACTGCGAAAAGGGGAACAAAGTAGTATCAAAACCATGTCAACCACTGTAAACTCAATTAGATCCTTACATCTGTTCCCTCAGTGGGCAACTTACCGGCTTGACACAGGATCACCATGAGACCCAATTTCTGTCCCCAAGTCAAGAAAGACGCCGTAGAGGTAGTCATCATTCCCAGGGCTGCTCCTGCCCGCACTGCAAAATCACGACGGCACAACTTGTAAAGTCTTTGGTCGATTTGCGTTGATCGTGTGAAAGAGCGGACAGGATACTCTCTTGCGAGTCTGGAGTCAACAGTTTTTGGTCGGCAACACGCCATGGGTCGTGTCCTTATAACTCCACGACGCAATCAGACTTCAGCCAGACCTGCCGAGCTTCATTTTTCCACTGACATAGGCGTGCGCTCTCTTGCGCACGTAGATTGGTACCCTGGGTCTCGAAAGGGGAAGGTCTCCGCATTCACTTCGGACATTGTAAATCACCAGGATTGACGGCGCAAAACAAGCCACCGTAAGCCATACCTGACAGCGTCGCTGAGAAAAGTCGATGCGGGAGTCTTCCCGCGGGTACGTTAAGTGGCAAATTTCGAGAGGCGCAATCAGACTCTAGAGTTTCTAATTAATGCTCGTTACAGTCCATGGGATCAAGCCCACCTCTGATGACTGCTTGTGGGAGATGCTTAGTCGGCTTCATCCGGAGACCAGTAACCCCGAACTTGGACACGTCGCTCTGCCCATGAAGACCATTATTCCCACGAGTATCACAGACGCCCTAGGTTTCATGAAACTTGGGTTGAAGCTGCGCAAATGAACCTCACTGAAACTGCTGCAACATAATTGCAGTGCACCTGGTCTCATGCCGTTCAAGTCCAACCCCTACGACAGCGAAATCCGATTGCTGGTCCCGTTTGCTATCCAGCCATCGAATGGGAGCAGCCGTCCAGACAGTCCGTTCGCGGCCAAATTCTCAGAGGCAATGCCATTAGCGTAACCGCGCTACGCGACCGCGGAGTATGCTTTGTTCGATCGCTTACAGACTGGGGAACTCACAGCAGGGTCTGAGGGTGGAACGAGAAGGCTTCGACGTATAAGACACGAAGATGATACATCATGGCGTACTAATGAAAAAAGGTCTGTTCCTTCATGGGGAGAAAGTCGCGTCGGTGGATGTGGTGCATAGTAGTTGACGCGTTTGGACTATACGCGCGACCGCATTTTAGAGCCGGCGGTAGACCATCCTCATGATGACGTACCGCTGGGGTAAGACAGACGGAGACCATGCCGTTTTGGGGATGGCCTACAAAATTACGGCCGAGGCTGCGTCTCCGGGACAGAGGGCAGAAAAGTGTGTCGCGAGTGCGTAGGACCAGCCGGAAAGGCGGCGAAAAACAAGACCGATAGAAAGTGCCATCCACCAGCGTGGAACTGAGGAAAAGGGATGACACATCAAAAAAGAAGCGTTGACAGCAGGGCGACCTTGAGTGTTAAAAGCTGGGCCGCTTCCCTGCCGCTAGTGCGTTAGGCAAAAACTTTTGCATCGAAGTCCCTTGGGATGCCATTGTAGCGCAGGGCATCGGCAACCTCTGCGGCTCAGAACATACCTACAAACGTGTCCATGCCTTTCTCTACCACCTGGTCGATCGCTTTGGCGATCGGTATTTCACCGCCTGCCACGTCAAAAGCAAGACCAATCGTTCTATCGTCCTCGATACATGCAAGGATCACGCGGGCCACATCTTCCCGGCTGACCGTATTCACCATGTGTATCTTGCCTGCAGAGACCTTTCCCGTGGCTGGATCCTGATTGTAGAGATTTGGCCGCACAATCGTGTACTTCAAGTCTCTCGTGACGTTATGTGCAACGAGCGCTTTATCCGCCTGCAGCTTTGATTCCATATAGGCGGAAATATCCTGCCAGACTTTGTCGCTGATGGCCTTGTCTTGGTCATCATACCATTCGGGATAAGGGACCTTTTCTCGATTTCGCAGGTCCATCGACGAGACAATGATGTATCGCTTCTTGTAGCCGGCCGCGTGCAGCGCATCAATAGCTTTGACGGCCCCGTCTCGACTGATGGATCTGTGGCGTGCAGGATCACCGTAACCATTGGTACTAGCACCTGCCGACCAAATAACAATATCCGGGTCGATGTCGGAGATCGTCGCTGCAAGTTCCGAGACTGAGCACGCCTCGATCGACTGCACGATCGGATGAGATCCCAACTCTCTGAGGGATTTCGACTGATCTGAATTCCGGATTCTCCCGTGAACAATGTAATTTTCTTGGATCAAGAGCTGGGTAAGATACCGAGCGACCTTACCCGAGCCCCCAAGAATCAATACGTTCTTCATGGGATCGTAAGACATGTGGTAAGCAACAAGGTTTGAACAATAAGTCCGAAGTATGAGCGTTTCGCAGATGTGGCTCGTAGACTGCATGCGAGGGGAAATCGAAAAATGTCAGGGAAGACAGACTTTATAGCCAACTTCCAAACGTGGTCGATCGACATTGGCGCATCCGATCACATTTGCCGAGGAATACGTGCTTGATTAATACTATGTACTACAAGAAGAACGTCGAACAGGGATGCTGAGGGAGGTGACGAATAAATTGAAACAGACCGACAGCGCTGAGGTCGAGTGTCCCACACAAAGGTTATTCAAGAACGAGGAAAGATGACAACTTCTCATTTTTTCTCCTACTTCGATTCCAACCAAGTGGAGTGAGCTTCAATTCGAGATTCCATGAATGCTCTCGTACCCTCGTGCCCGGAGAACGTGTGCATCAATGCGGCGTACTGGAAGCAAGCCATTCTCCAATCTCAGAGCCGATGAGGTGTGGGTTATCCTCCTGTAAATAATGAATTCCCGCCCCGATGTCAATTGCTCGGGTATTTTTCATCGTCCGAGCGTACTGCTGCGCCTCCTCAGGAGATATGAGTCCACCCGGAGTAGCCCAGAACAGCAGCTTGGGCACATGTGTCTGTAGCAGCCAATCGTGGAAATCAGAAACGATGGCGGACATATCGACCGGCAAACCGCCGACGGGTAATTCGTTCGGCCACCGCCAAACTGGCTCTCGCGACGCCTCCGACGAGAAAGGCTGGCGATAATGACTCATCTCGGTCTCAGTCAACTTTCTCATCACGCAAGCGGGTAAGAATTGTTCGACGAAAGCATTTTCCTCGATCAACAGCTTTCGACCGAGCCCGGGACTGCGGAACTCTTGAAAGGTGGATCGAGCTGTATCGGGAAACGAATCCCAGCTCGGAAAAGCGCGAATGAACTCCATCAGAGCAAGACCAGCGACCCGATTCTCGTTGCGCCGAGCCCAATCAAGACCTAGAGCCGCTCCCCAATCGTGGAGGACGAGAATGATCTGGTCGTCGGGCACAACGATTCCTAGGAAGGCTTCCAAATAGCGCTGATGATCCATAAACCGATAATCGATGTTTGCTGGCTTGCCAGATTGACCCATTCCGATCAGATCTGGGGCAATGCAGCGGGCTCTCGGCGCCACGTGGGGGATAACATTTCTCCAAAGGTACGAGGAGGTCGGGTTACCGTGAAGGAAGATGCACGTTAGACCCGATTGAACTCTCCCGGTGTCCACAAATGCCATCGTGGAATCCAAGACATCGATGGTGCACCGTTCGAAGTTGAAATCCGCGGAAATCCCTTCAGTAGACATGGTTCAGTTAAGAGAAAGCAAAAAGAATAATGCCAGGAACAAAGATGCTTCGCCGTGTAAATGACTACGGGGAGTAGCTCGGCTTCTTGCATGACTGCGTGATGACCGAAGCACTGGTTCCTTATATAGCATTCATTTCGTCCTCCGGGTTAAGAGCGCGGTTGGATAGCTGTGGTGAAATCGATTTAAGCTCAGGTGGCGATCGTGACCGAGCCCGCAACCGGGTGCCCAGAAGCGGTATGGTCTCCGCTCCATGAACTGGAGCGACTTGGGACGCATCAGACAAATTTATCTTCTCTGCGTGATCCCTGGGCAACCTCGTGGAAAGAGGTCTCGGCTGTAGCCTGACGCAGTCACGGCCGTAATCTACCAAGCAGAAGCGGTATGGTCTCCGCCCCTTTAGCTCGCGCTCCGGGTCACAACACGGAACGGGCTCTTCAAACACGTCACCGCACCAGGAGCTATTTTTCCTGGCCGGATGACATGAAAACTTTATCCCAACCGCGCGCCAGCTATCGAATCCGGAGGTCGGCTTCAATCTACTTCTCACTGAACCGGACAATGGTTGACCCAATCTGTGTTTACTCTGTACGGTCAAAGCGAAGTCACGTAAGCCGCTCGCGGTTCCTGCACGATCGATCGACAAAGCTACGCTTGCGCTGAGTTTCCTCCTACAATGCTTTCAACTTTTTCACATCGCAGGTCTTGCGGTGGGTGCATAAAAGCCAAACGAAGATGCGATCAACGCGTCCCACAATGTACGCGGTGCATACAGAAAGCCGCTACTTGTGTCTATGAGAATCCGCCTCTGATGCGGTCTCGAACAGACCTGTCTCCATTACCGCCCAGTGCTAGCTCCCCACTCTTCTGTTCCAATGACATGGAGCATGCGATGAATTTCAGACATGCCCCAGCGCTAATTGGAGAATCCCTGGGACTGCTGGCGGCTCTCCCATACCTTTCGATTCCTCTTGATCTGGGATACGAGCCTCCAGTGCCAGACATTAGGTGGAGAAATAGCAAGATTACACTTCGTTACCTGGCTTCCAAGTTTCAGTCGTTTCCCGCTACGTTCGTCAACCAGGGCAAGACGCCTTTTATTCATCATCGACTCTACTCACAGCGTGCTCCCAGTCAGATTCAGGAGGCGTACCGTGTCTGCAAGACCCTTGCTCGCCACAATGGCCAGAATACTGAAAATCACTTCTCAATGTTGAAGCCGAAGCTCGAAGAACTGAAGGCCGGACACGACAGGATTGCATCATTTGATGATATGCTAGCCTCTGTGCAAGCATTAATGCTATACCTTGTCCTGTGTCTATTCAATGAAAATTCAGACCTGAGGAGAACTGGCGAACAATACTGCCAGTCCCTCGATTTATGGACCCGCAGTCTCTGCGAACAAGCCCCCGCGGAGCTGTCCCATTCTCTTAGCCCCTGGCGGGCTTGGTATTATGCTGAGAGTGTGCGCCGAAGCATCCTTATCTCCCACATGATTCGAGCGGTTTATGCCACAATGAAGCAGGGCTACTACGTACACACCTTATTCGTCGAAGCCCTGCCATTCGACTCTCAGACCATGCTCTGGGATGCCCAATCGGCAAGTGAATGGATAGCGTGTGCCCCATCGACACGCCCGCAGATATTATCCTACCGCGAATACGCTGATGGTTACGCAACCGGAACCTTGAAGCCGAATGGACTTTTTGAAAGGCTTCTCTTGGCAGCATGCTATGGCAGGGAGAGGATTCAAAGCAAGTTGCTGTGGCAATAATGCTACAGCCCTAAGTGGATTCCAAGATAGCTGCTTCAAACGCAGACGCACCACAGATGTAACAAATCTGTGGAAACTGCTTCATCACCTGTGTAGTCGAATCATTAAAGTCGAGTTCGCCTGCGATTGAGATATTGATGGAGCTGATCACTTTTCTATGGGTTCGACAAAGCTTTGCATGTCAGGCTTCTGGAGACGGCGGGAGTGTGCCGATTAAATTCAGAAATGGATATGCATTCGGGGTTGCAACTGGGCAAAGATCGGAATGAGAAGCACTAGATCTTTGATAACCACTGTACCGCTTTCGAGGACGAGCCAATTTGGAAGCTGAAGTTGTGTACACTCGTCCGTGATCAACAATTGATTTCGATGTCCTTATCGTAGTGGCAAGCTCTGCCCTTTCCCTCGCCTGAAATTTTGCTATTCACTCAGTGATTTGTAGGGAGAAAGAATCTTGCTATCCGTCCGAAGTCACCTGAATGAGCGTGCGAATTTTGTAGGCGTATCGGTATCGCGTTCTTTAGGCCCTAAGCCTGCATTCAGATTTTGGGTACGCTGAAGCAATTCACAGTAAACTTTTTGTTTTACAAGTGCTTCCTCTTGAACGTCTTCCGCTAGCGCACTGTGGCCTTGAAATGCTCCTGGCAAATCTCCAACGGTCTGATCACATTCCTGATAATCTCGCTTCGCCATGAACTATTCGCATTATTCGCGCCGGTAAAGCACCACCTCACAGCAGCAGCGTAGTCATCACCGCCTTCATCTCCCACAATCCGAGACCACTTGAGAGCGGCTTTCAGATCCAGTGCTTGTTTCACTTCCCCAACGCCGGCGGGATGCTTTCGGCGAAGATGGTGGTCTTCCAAACGCTGACCGAAGCACAGCTCCAACAAGAGAATGCCGAGTGAATGGAAATTACAGTCCATACCTGCGGTCGGCGGAGTATTATCTATAAATCCTTGGCGAATGAACGGCTCACAGTATAGTATGTCACAGTCATCATCTTCGCACGGGAAGAAGAGGACGCCCTGCTTCGTGAGACCTGTTCTCAGCCAAGGGGTGAACTGGAGCTGGGCAATCGAGGATGCAAGAAGGAGCGCTATCGAGTAGCGTTGGCGTCGAGTGAGATGGCCTTTGCAGTTATTGGACAGAATGTGATCCAATGTCAGCGGGTCGTTTTCGTTGGGTGGCTTTCTCTTCGAAATTGGATGGAGGTGATACATTTCGTCTTCGTGGCCTATAGTGCCCATAAACTGACCATCTTTACCGTCGCCAAAAAGCTGACATAGTCTGAGGCACGGTTCAGCGGAGACGCCTGACTCAATCCTTGGTACAGCTGTGGTGGGCGTCGTAAAGGCCACCGTCTTTCGTTTCCCGGGTGCTGTTGAGGGCGGAGTAGGACTAGGTTGACGAGGCTGTGCAGCGAGAGAGTTTGCGATTGGGTACGTAGATGAGCAACCAATTATTTGGCCACATTGCAGCTCTCTCCAGGACCACGCAGCGTTCGCCTGAGGAGGGGGCACGAAGGTGAAAATCACCTCGAAACATATCTCTGGAATTGTGCGATGCTCAAGGCGAAGGCTTGCGAAGTGATGTTCCTTGCAAGAGCACTGCCATGCTTTTTGCAAAGCTCTGAAGAGGAGGTCCGACTTCTTCCGCGCCTTCTTGAATACCGTCTCTAGAACGGAGGTACGCTTTGCATGTGCCGAGGTGGTGTTCTGAAGTTCGGATATCTTGTCGCTGGAGCTGAGCAGCTTCTTAATCGCGTGTTGCATTCTGCAAGTTGGTCGAAAAGTTTGTCTCTCACTGGCTCGTTGAAGCTGAACTTCAGTCGGAACGTCTCGTAGTCCCATTTCGATTTGGCTGATGCTAACTTGGAAGGCTTGCTGGGCTGCTTCGGGCTCGACCCTGGTAATGCCAGCTTATTCTGAACAGTCACATTATCTAGAGAGAGCTCTCTCCTCAATTCTTCGGCCGTCTCATTCATCTGGTGAATGATTTCCATGTACAAATCGTACGACTCCTGAAGCCGGCCTTCCAAGCGCTCTTCAAGAGCCTTGTCAGTCCAGTCTTTGCCCCCCCGGCTCAGCCACCAGGCGAGCTACCTCATCGGCATCATTATTCATGATCGGCAATAGAAGCTCGCCAAGATTCTGCTTATATAAAAGCTGATGATACTGGACATCTCTGAGGCATTTGGAGTACTCTTTTCGTATTCGCCAATAGAAACCGCCGACCTTGGCTATATCCCGCTAGTAGTCAAGTCCAGCGATGATTAATGGGAACACCCCAAGAAGAAGTCCAGCAACTTCAATGCCGCTCATTATGTAGTGCAAGTGAAGTGTGTGCAGAAGAATCTGAGATGAAGGGAGAGCAAGCGGTTTCCCAAGGTGGGCGGGTTGCCCCGTTTCTTTTGCTTCTAAGGCGCCAACCTTGATACCCACCTAAAATCCGCCATGCCCCTCTTTCCACCCCGCCTCGCCCGCTGCGGCTAGTGGGTCAACCGTCCGAACGAAGTACTCGCCGAAACGAGAAGAGCCGCACCAGACCTTCGACCTCACAAATACTACCTATGTTGGCACTATGGGTAGCAAATCCTGCGATAATCATCCTCAACTATCATCTGCACTAGGCTCACCTCCAAGCATTCTCCAAGCTGAAGTTCAGGAATCTCAACTCTGAGAGATCTCACCCACAATGATGGCGTCGATTTCGGAGCAAAGTCAGGCCTGCATCGATACCCTGAAGACTATTGTGTCCATCCTTTCAGACCAAAACGAACAAAATGGCCATGTCCACCATGGGCAGATCAACGATGAGCTGGAGAGATTACCCCTCTGGGTAGGTAACATTGGCGCTCTGCATCGGCCGGACTCTCCACTGTCTGTCGAGTCGCGTCTGTACGAGGCTAGAGATGTATTGACCCACGTTCTTGAATTACTACAAGACCTAAACGAAGTCGTTAGAGAAGGTTTGCCTACTGTTTATGCATGTCGAGCGGCCAGCTAATGTCACCCAGTCCTGGAGATCGTCTCAGGAAGGCGTGAAGGGGAGATAGCTCCCCCACCTGCCGAGGTCGTTGATGGAGATGACCAAAGCGAAGAAATAGAACTGCTAGAGGAAGCTGGAGTCTGCATCACACGTCTATTTAGAGTATCCAGTATTATCCGCCAGGCTGCGCCGACGGATTTATTCGCTAAAGCACTTACGCGGAATCGATACCAATTCAACGACCAGTTTGACATTGCTCATGTTGGAGAAAAGTACCCGAATCTCGCCACGGGGAACTTTGCATGGCTCCGGAAGCGACTCGGTCGAGCCATCACCCAGCGCCGCCACTATCTGAGCTACATCCATGACCACAGCCAGGAGCTCAAGGGTTTACGGGCTCACAGGGAGACATTTGAGCTCAAATCGCAAGTCCTCGCGAGTAGCACTCGGCAACTTCCAGTCATGAAAGTCTCGGATGATTCCGCCAGTCAACCATCAACATTTTTTACCAAAGCTTCTAGTCTCGCTCCGGGTTACATTACGCCAGAGATGCTCGTGGTAGAGGAAGAATCGGATTCCGAAAACGATGCGAGGTCGTACACGACTATATCTCGTTCCGTTGACGGTACCTGGATATTTCAACTGTGACCAGGATTCCAAAGCTGAGTGATCTGCGAACAGGATTCAAGAAAGAAGTCGAATGCCCATTCTGCTTTCGAATAAAGAGGTTCAAGAGTGAGCGCGTGTGGCGGCTGCATGTTTTTTCTGATCTCCGGCCTTATGTGTGTACATTTCCCGATTGCGAAGGGCCATACTTCGGTAATGTGAATGAATGGTTCCGTCACGAAATGCAAAATCATCGCGTCACTTACACCTGTCGGCTTTGCCCGAACAATACCTTTTTGGCCCAGGAGCGTTACCTTATCCATGTTCAAAAAAAATCATCCAGTCCTGCTCGAAGGTGGTGAGGAGCAACTTGTTCTTGATATTGCCAAAAGCCCGCTGAATCAGATCCCTGCGCAGGACTGCCCATGCTGCTCCGAGTGGACTGATCGGCTCAAGGAGCGAACAAACTTCGCCAGCATGCCATCGTCTTCATCCAATAGCATCCTCGCTGTTGAGCCGACCCTCTTCAAACGTCACCTCGCATCCCACCTGGAGCAGCTGGCGCTGTTTGCGATTCCCATAGATACACCTGCCGGGGGCCACATCAATTCGGATGCCGCCATCCAGGAGGACATGTCTGCACTACTGGAGGGTGAAGATGTCTCAGATCTCTCTTTTCAAAGTCTGAGGCCACCATCTGCTGTGAGTAGAGAGCAAACTTCTGATTATACACCTGCCTCAGAGGAACTACTCAATGCTGCGAGGTCAGAAGATGCAGAAGAAATGAAGCTCCTACTCAATCGAGGAGACGACGTCCAAATCACAGAAGCGGTAGTCGAAGTAGCTGCAGGTAACCCCCACGGAGAAGAAATTCTGAGACTTCTGCTCGGCCAAAAAGGAGATGAGATTCGGTCCTGGGTGCTCAACTCACAACAAAACGACAAGCTGATTAGCACCTTTCAAACAGTATCGAGACTCCGAGGTCAAGGTCAATTATACCACGCCGGTGAATTGGAGCTTTACGGACTACTCACAGAAACGAGGACGAAAGTGTTAGGAGAGGAACACCCAGAAACATTAAAGAGTCAACAGGACCTGGCGACCAGATACGAAGATATTGGCATGCTGTTGAAGGCGGAAGAGCTTTTACATGATGTTGTCGAGACGAAGAAGAGAGCGCTAGGGGAGGCGCACCGTGATACTTTATACAGTGAAGAGCTCCTGGTGTCAATACATCGGAGACAAGGTATGCTGGAAAAAGCGGCAAGTCGACAGCAGGAGCTTCTCGAGATGAGAAGGACAGCACTCGGACCGGAAGACAAGTCGACGCTCACAGCTATGGTGGTTCTTGGCGACATCTACACTGACCTGAAACAGCTAGAAAAAGCGGAGGCATTGTATTTGCAGGCAGTGGAAGCCTCTGTAGGAAGAGACATATCAATTTTGAGGCGTCTTGGTCTTTGCTATGCCGACCAAGGGAAGCTTGACCAGGCGGAGATAATGTGTAAACGGGCGCTGGAAGGCTATGATTTCAAAAAGTATAGAATGCAGGACGAGGAGACGCTCACTGTGGTCCGTGACCTCGCTCGCATCTACGCCAAAATGAAACGCCCAGAAGAAGCGAGGAAATTCTACCGGCAAGCCCTCGACGGATGTCAGGGGCAAGATAGTACCTGGTGGGACCAGTTCCTTACAGAGCTTGGAGCAGAGTTCGAGGCTTTCAACCAAGATTAGGAGATGCAGCAACATGAAGAAAGGTAGTCCATAGTCTGCGACTGTGACTTCGACAGGAGTTGATTCAGTTCTGTGCGCGAACGATAACGGAGTTAATGCAAAGTGCTGTATCCTGACTTCTTCTACCGTGGCCGGGAGCATCACCGTCCCATGCTCGAGATCTATCATCAATAAAAACATGAGACATTGCGACAAGACGATTTTCAGTACGCCTCGCGACCGAGTGGTCCTCAACATCCCGGCGTCTGATTCCGACCTGAGCTGCCCATCATTCCTTCCCAACGGAAGTCTGGATCTGTAGAGCACCAAGAACCGTGAAACTCTCGGAAAGCTGGAGAGAACGAGAGACGGAGAAGAATGCTTCCCTCCAAGGTTTCGATTTTGTGTGGTCGTGGCTATGTATTCGACAAGATGTCTGGTCCTTTTTGGTGACTCGGAGGATCACTATAAGAACCGTACGACTCTCAAGATACGTATATAGTACCCTGTATACTCCGACGCAGCTAGCTGCATTTGCCTCCAGATGAGGTAATGGTTGACGGGACTTGGAAAAGAGTCCCATCCCATCGCCGTATGTATGTCTCGGTAAGTGTAGATGCGTAAGCCGTTGTTGTATCAATGAAGATTTTGGAGGCCGATGGTGGCGGACAGAGCACCACCAAATGGCTGCTCAGCAAAACGCCAGAAGAGTGCAATATTCATTGACAGCCTTCCCAGCCTGAGCCCCAGGCACACGACACAGCGTCACGACCGCTGAGATGGCAAAGTTTCAGTTTCATAGAGCTCTTTCACATCCGAGCCCCGGTACCCAAACCCAGCGCCTGCTTCGTCCAGCTTGATCTTCATCCTCCTCAGCTTAACTTGCACCGAGCTGGGCGGAATCCCCAGCTCTTCCGCGACTGCGTCGGTGTCAGGTCTCAGCGAAACGCTGGAGTGCTTTACGCACGCGGCTAGGAAGACGTAGTGCTTGAGATCTGTGCGGGCGACTTTGGGCAACCGCCAACTTACCCTCGAGGTGTTGTAATTGTAAGGCTTTTTCCTTGTCGATTCTTCTCCGCCTGGGGGTGCTGCTGCTGCTGCTGCTGCTGACTCGGTGGTAGGATCTCGATCCACGGTCTCGCTAGTCAGAGATTGATCTCCAAATTCCGTATCGACCGTAGACCCTGCGAGCGACATTTCGTTCTTGTCATCAGAATGGGCTAATCGGTCTGTGACCAAATGGGCTGGCTTGTGGTAGAGTTCATGCTCCTCCTCTTGTTCCATCTGGTCATCATCGCTGCTATCGACCGACCATTCTTCTTTTCCCGCCCGAGGTACATTCCTCATCAAGGAATCTACAAGCTTGGAGTTTGAGCTTGCAGGGGAGAGCGTCTGTGAGTCTTCAGTATGGGCAACTGCAGATAATTCCGGGGTCTCCTCGAGGTCGATAATTTCGGTCTTTATACGCTTGGTCGTACGCCGTCCCGTATAGCTGTTGTTTTGACTCGAGCTTGCGCCATTTTCATCAGGCGTCTGCCTGAGGTAGACTATGGGAGCCTCTCCCGCTGAGCTTCGACTAAGACCCAGAGTTGAACCATTCTCTTTGACCTGAGCACTCTGGCTGAAATTAGGGACAGGAGCGTCGTTGGGACGGCCATGACCTAGAATCGGACATTGTTCGCTCTTAATGGTGGATGAGCGAGGGCCAGATGTGGCTCTGTCCCCAGGCCCATTCTCAAAAGGACTTTTTGGATTTAGTACGTCGTCGTCGTAGGGCGGGGTCGGGCTAGGGCTTAATTCAGGTGACGGCGAGGCATCCCAGTCGTCGTCATCGTCAGGATTGAGGTACTGCAGCTGAGGCATTATGATAATTCTGCCCCATCGCGTCCTTGGAATGCGATATCTTGTTGGAAAGTGAAGCTGCACCGAGCAACGCACGCAAACTGACCTTGTAAGACGTGCACAAAGTGTAAATTGGAGACGCGTTCGCGCACGGAAGCCCAACAGGGTTTAGTCGCAAAGAGTTTAGGGGCATCAGCCTCGCCAGCCAGCAATACTCTCAAGTACATATGTTATATACAATGATAAACTACGTAGATTTAATCGTCCAGGTACCTTGTACTGTTCCAGAAGCATCCGGACCAAACCCAACTCCTCGTGGGTCTTGGAACCCCTGCCCAAGGTCCAAAATTCAGAGAGGGAAAAGCACAACAGCTTTACCCTCCTCTTCAGCTTCCCTGCGCAACTTCTCATTACTCCGGTGCAGGGTAAACTTCATTCCCATGCTGCAGAGAATACTGATGACCGAAAACCCCAGCATCAATAGCATTGCCATGAGATACCTTGGCCCGTCAGATTGTGGGAAGAAATAAGGACTCCAGATGTTGCCGAGCTGACTGAGCAAATTCACTATAGCCGTGGCACAGGCTCGTTTTTCAGGCGTTTGGTTGAGAGTCGATGCGGCCCACGTGTATACCATGGCATTAGCAGAGAAGCAGCCAGAGGTGTACAAGAATGAGGCGAAATACCGAGCCCCGACATTGAGGGTGGCCACAGAGATGATGAAGCCGATCATCGCAACTGCCATGGGAATCGCAATATGGAACCCTCTTTCCTTTTTACGATCCGACGAATAGGCAACCAAGAATGAGACGACAGCTCCGACAAGGTAAGGTGGGGCAGTGAGTAGCAGGGTGATTGTGGTCGAGCCCCAATGAAAGCCTTTGACAATCGTGGGGAAGAAGTTGTTAAAGCCTGCCCGGTGTTAGTCTTCATTATTTACCGTTCGGCATACACTTACCATAAGCAGTGTGATTTGAGCAAAGTAGCAACACAAAAACCCAGGTTCTGAAATCCTTTGCGGCGAGTTTCAACCCATAGAATACCGATCGATCAGCTTCAGGCTGGGACACTCGATCACGAGCAATCCGCTCCATTGCGGTCTTTCTCTCTTCCTCGGTGAACAGCCACCTGCCACTCCCATTCTTTGATTC
This sequence comes from Cladophialophora exuberans, assembly GCA_030068005.1. NCBI lineage: Eukaryota > Fungi > Ascomycota > Eurotiomycetes > Chaetothyriales > Herpotrichiellaceae > Cladophialophora > Cladophialophora exuberans. The sequence goes on from JANSVK010000133.1 coordinate 21,845, forward strand.
AGGATAATCAGGGAGAATGAAAATGGCAACGATGGCAGCGGTGAAACTACCGACACCTTCGAGAATGAACAGCCATCTCCATCCAGGAAGACCTCTGACGCCATCGAGCCCGGCAAACACACCGGCGGCGATCAGCCCGGAGAAAGCTGTTGCAAGGACGAGTCCTGAGTAAAGGACAGCAGTACGAAGAGCAAGCTCCTTCCGAGTATACCAGCAGGACATGACATAGAATGCCTGACCGTCACAAGACTGTCAGCGCGCGCTATACGGGGAAGTTGAAGCTGAGTATAGAGGATGGTTGTACTTACACCTGGAAAAAACGGTGCTTCCACAATACCAAGAACGAAGCGTACGGCTATAAGACCACCATAGCTCTGAGTTCCCGCAGTGGAGGCAGACACACAGGACCATAGAGCGGCACAGAGCGGGAGGTACAAATGCGGACGAACACGGGTCAAAATCATGTTCGAAGGCAGCTGCGCCAGCATATACCTACTAACGGTTAGCAAATCTCTCGGGATAGGGAATTGCTACTTACCCAACATTCAGGATCGATACCGCCGTATTGAAATTGTCGCCAACTAATCCAAGATCTTCCTCGAAAGAATTGAGTCTTGCTTGGCTACAGACATGGTCAGCAGCTCGAAAATCTTAGGATTGAAAGGGACGTACGCAATGTTATTTCGGTCCAAATAATTGAACAAGTACAAAATCCACACCGTTGGCATAAGGGTCATGTCGAGCCTTCTCACGAGTTTTCTTTCTCTTTTACGCCATTCGGAGTCATCCGCTGGATCATGTGCGAGGTCGATATGTCTCGCGCTCTCGGCCTTTTCGTCAAGTGGCGACTTGTGCAAAGACATTGTTGTATCTTTTTCAAATGCCATAACGGTGTCACTCTTAAGCCGCAAGTTTGGCAAATGAAAGCGTTTGTTTGCAAAAGATATTGAGAGCCACAAAAGACGACTGAGCCATCGAGTGCATATTCAGAAAACCCTGAGGATCTTACGGGGCATTAAAATAGTGATCTCAAGACTGGTCTATCGTCGGCTTTGAGCCGATCGGGGAGCAGCTCTCCATATCGCAGATTGTGACGGGTACGAGACGCCCCTTGGCGCCGCTGATGAAGCTCCCCAGCGGGGGATAGTCTGGAGGTATTGCGGAGAACCTGGGTGTCTCGTCAGACCTTGGCAATCTGGGGGTCACCATATCGCAAATCTACATGGTGGCCGATTCGGATACTTGGCAGTCGAAGCGGACCTGACACGTGACCCAAGCCTCCGATGCGGAGGTTGGACAGTCAAGCGGTGCGTTGATCTGAAGGGATTGCGCTGGCACCAGGTGCTCGGTCGGTGCGAAGTTGGAAAGCGCAGAAAGATTTGCCTTATCTATAAATGAAGTAGCGAACATGATGTCCTTTGTCAATGGCAAGACCCATGATCTATTGACAGTCGACTATCACTTGCGCCTCATCCATCAATAAAAGAAACCACCACACATCATGACCTACACAAACGGACACGACAGACATCATGTCAACGGACAATCACACCTGTCGCCTGCAAAGCGACTGCGTCAGCTTCTGGAGACTAAGGGAGAAATCCTTGTAGCTCCAGGGGTGTACGACGGGTTCAGCGCCCGCATTGCTATCGAAGTTGGGTTTGACTGTCTCTATATGGTAAGCGAGTGATTCTGAGACTTCCCGTGTAAATCTGGCTGATTTTGCTGCAAGACTGGAGCAGGAACATGCGCATCGAAGCTTGGACAGCCTGATCTTGGTCTTGCAACCCTTAATGATATGAGGGAGCACGCAGAGATGATTGCCAATCTCGATCCAGCAATGCCATTAATTGCCGATGCAGACACAGGGTATGGTGGTCCTAATAATGTGACAAGGACGGTTGAACAATATCATCGATCTGGTGTGGCAGCCCTACACATCGAAGATCAGATTCAGACCAAACGTTGTGGTCATCTAGGAGGCAAAGAAGTTGTGAGCATTGATACTTTTACCCAACGAATCGCCGCGGCGGTTCAGGCAAGAGAGAGAATCGGGTCAGATATTGTGATTATTGCTCGCACAGATGCCTTGCAGACAGATGACTTCGAGGAGGCCACCCGCAGATTGAAGGCCGCTATCGGCGCAGGAGCAGACGTCGCGTTCCTCGAAGGCGTGACTACGAGAGAGGAAGCCAAGATGGTTTGTCAGGAACTCTCCCCGACACCAGTATTGCTTAATATGGTTGAGCATGGCGCAACCCCTTCGTGGACCCCCAAAGAAGCGCAGGAGCTCGGTTTCAAAATCATCATCTTCCCATTTGTGGCCATTGCAGCTGCCTATGAGGCTATCCGCAAGAGCTTCGAGAGTGTAAAACAGACAGGCCGAACAGGGACACCTGCTGACTTTACCCCAAGAAAGCTGTTTTCCATAGTCGGCTTGAAACAAGCCACCGCGATTGATGCGGCAGCAGGAGGCCAAATGTATAGCAAGGTGTAGACGAATGGATCTCTTTCCAATACGAATGGACTTCTACTAATCGTTAGCCACAAACCAATTCGTTGTCTCATCAAGTAAGCCAATCGAAATGGAAATCATCGGAATAGATGCCGTTCAAATCTGCGAGTTCAAAATTCAAGTCGAGAACCTGGTTCTGTTCAGGCAGTGAGTCCGCGTCTGTGTGTAAATCAGTAGAGGAGATCTTGACAAATGTGTAGAATGTGTTACCGGTGTGTAGATGTTCAGACTGTGCTGTCTCAACTTCAGTCCGAAATTGCTCGCGCCAGCTCCACAGTGAGTCATACACAATGCTCATGCTCATACGACTTTTGACCTTTAATTGGAGGCCATCTATTCCACGACCGCTTGTAATGGATGCGTCAGGATGAGTCCACAGGTACGCAAGTACATCACTCAGTCTGCCAGGTAAGTCATTGTTTGTCACCGACATCTTCCTCAGTGCCGACACGGAAAAGTTGACGAGAGTTTGGCCTGAACGTGTATCGACGATGGCGGCAAAATAATTGTTCCTCAGAATCTTTAGTATGACGAAAGCCGCGCATAGAAATGCTTCATAACAATAAAAGGGACAATGGCGCAAAAAGTCAGTTGACTCAGTATCCAAGGCCCGGATGTGCTCAATAAAAGTGCAAGCTGTGAAATAGAGCGCCACGATGCGTTCAACGTAGCCAGCGGTTGATGCTTCGTCAAACAGGTAGAAAGCATGCAGGTGTAGTTTCGTCACATCAAGATGGACGGCAGTAGCAACTATGAGGGTGTAAGCACGCATTCTTTCGGATTGCCTTGATGGCCAACAGCACTAGGATTCTTACGAGGGGTCCGGTATGTGTTGCTCTCTAGTTCAACAAATTCGTGGTTCAAGATTGTATAGAGCGGCAATCGTTCCCGAGCTCGATGAAGATTAGCTTCGTCCGAAACACTTGACACAAGTGCCTGAGAGATCCTATTGCACAATGAGGTAGATTTCAGGTGTGCTTTAAGGTCCTCATCCAGCCATGGTCCGTCTGGTGATGGCGACTTCAGGGACATGTCGCCCATTTGCGCAGGTGCAGGGAGTCCTACTCCGCAACTGACACTGTGATACATTAGGCTGCCCTGATTAAGCGACCTCCGAGAACTTACCTCTGGACGATAATGTTGCTCGCAATCCAGGTCCGTTGTCGATCCGCAACCTGTTCAGCTGTAAGATTCAAGTGGGTTTTAGTGAAGTCCTCCGGGCTCTTTGGGCGATGGAGGCCCATCTGCATGCAGAGCTGCATGATAAGACCGGAAAACATGTAGCTGGGATCGGTTGAGGAACTACTTGTCGGAAATGGCCAAGTACAGAGGAGAACTAAGCATTGGATTGTATGCAGTGAATTTGGAATCGCTTGTAGCGATTTCCAGATAGCGTCTGTCAATGGCCTAGCGAGCCTCGTCAAAAGCGTGGGATCTGGCTGATAGCGCCGGGAGGCAGTAGAAATGATTGACCAGAATAGCATGGCAGACCGGTCATAGTACTGGTCAGGAGAAGCTCCCGGGTCCAGGAATGGTAGAAAAATATGGTACTTTGAAAAATAGCTGGTGCACGCGTGCGTTAGTTGGTGTAAATAGGTAGAAATCGAGGAACACACATTCGAAAGAGGTCGTTTATCTCATTTTTTGAAAGTTCAATATCTCGGAACTTCCGGGAGGAGGTTGCCTCTAACACTCTGACCGGAACGACCTGAGAAACAGAGGTGTTTGGATGTGTTGTCGTTCCTGGTAGGCTCATTGCCGTCGGCGAATCCTGTAAAAAGCCTTCAGGGATAGTTGTAGAAAGAATGTTGTTGATCGGATCAAAGGCTTCTCCGGTCGTCTCATTTGGGTCTCGTAGGTCTCTCTGTAATGCATCACTGTCAATAAGAGACGGTGTGACCGACGTTGGAGCCAACGGAGGCACTGTATCCGTAACAGCTGAGCTCTCATACGCCGAGAGTTGACGTTTGAGCTTGTTGATTTCTTCTTTCAATTCATCCGACTTCCTGCCATGCAGACTCACATCAGTGGTCTGGTCTTGGAATGTATGTGCCCTCTCAATCTTACTTCCGCTTTCGTGTCCTCTTGAATGAGTCGTCCACTCTACAGTCCAGATTCAATCTCCGACAACGCACGCAGATCGCAGGTGTAGCATTGTCGACCTTCGTCAGGTCACATCTCAACTACAGACAGGGTTAGCAAGGAGTCTAGACAAGGACACGCGATATGCAGATACACACCTTGTGCTGTCTACAATTATTACAAGCTCTTGGTTTCAGGCCACTCCCGCGGGATTGTGTGTCATGGTTGTCCTGTTGGGCTGGAGAGCCACTGTCATCCAGAGTGGACGCAGGCACGGGCGCGGGGTCAGACAAGGTCATTCCGGATCCGAGACATTGTTGCGATACAACAGTCTAGAGTGTGTGAAGTTATGTGAGGCCATCTCCATCCGCCCCAGGACGAGGTGAGATTAGCACTTGGTTCCAGTCGCTGGCGCGGGAAGAAAGCAAAGTCGACTACAGGTGCGGAGAAACTGCGGCTCATCAAGTTGGACAAGGCTGAGCAAGGCTGAATGCTTAAATTCTCAAACTACGTTACATCAATCTCAACCATATGTACATGGTTCCGTCTACCCTGAAAAGGCTGTGATATCCCAGCTCGATCCGTCGCTCGTGCGAGCAACTTGTATCTCCCTCTGTTTGGTAACGCGACCTCGGTCTGAAATAACTGCCACTCAAACTGTGTTCGCGACCGAAGCTCAACATTGGATCGAGGCAGCCAATTCTCACCTCCATCGATGCTTACATCCACCCGAACGATCTCGTCACAGCCCCAAGCTCTTCCTACGACGCAAACTGCTGGTCCCTCTACCACTGCTCCTGGCACTGGCGACACGATCATAGAATTGGGCTCGACTGACCACACAGGTCTCATTTTCTGTCCAGTAGGGTCAGTGGGATCGACTTCGTTATAAAAAGTGTTCGTGAAAGGCCCTGGAGAGCGACGGTCCTGTAGGAGGAGTTTACAGAGCCATTTAGTGCTGTTCGTCCCAAAGTACCCAGGTACAATCATTCTGACTGGGCCGCCTCGCTCCTTGCTCAGGCTTTCTCCGTTCATCTCATATGCAATCAATACCTCAGGGCTCCCAGCCTTGATCAACGGCAGGTCTTTCTCATAGCGATCAGCCGAGACACCAGCGAAGGAGCCTGAGTCCAACCCCTGAGACCAGATAAATGTAGCATCAGGCTTTGGTCGAGCCAGCTTCAGCAAATCGGCGAGACGAACACCTTTCCATTCGACATTACCAATTCTCCATAACGCATGGATTGGGGGAGCAACAGGGCTCCCGTAACACTCGTGGAAAGCCCTCACACTTGTGGAAGGCATGCTTTTCAATTGAGAGAATGAGACCTGGAACGGACGCTCAACCATACCACCGACGATCAACATCCATTTTTGCTCGTCAATGACTGCAGCGCCCATGTGAATTGTTTGAAACAACTGAGAGTCATCAGTAAGCTCAGCATCGAGTTCATGCGGCTTGGGAGGGTGGCGGATGTAAAAGCCCGCGGGGCTTATGGCTGTGAGGGCATCTCGCTCGCGGCCATCATTCTCGTCGGCTGGTTCTAGGATGAAGTTGACGTACCTCGAGTACGAGTCTTCGTCCTGAGACTCCATGACTCCTATCCGCAGTGTCGCAGCTGTTGACACCGAGAATAAGCCATAATTTGTCCTGGCTCGCCTGGGTCACGGGCTGTCAGCACTTAGCACCGAACTGGGAGCCGCGAGCGGCCCCGCGGTCGGTTCGGCGTTTTCGACCTCGGTATCGGGGCGGAAATTTGATATTCCGACGGAACTGGTGATACTAGTAGAGGTGAGGTGCTCGTATGCTGCAACACGAAGACTTGGAGGGAAGCCTGACGAGCCTCATCATGGAGACATTCTGAGATCCAAGCATATTCTCATTCTCAATATTCCTACGATCCCTTAGTAAATGAGACCGTTTTCGGACCCAGCATGGTGATGCCCAGGATAACTCTTTACTTCGACCTACACAGTCCATACGCCTACTTGACATTCTATATCATCAAGGTCAGAAGTCGAACAGTGCTATGCTTGTTCCCAGCCTCCTGCACTCGCAGAGGGGATGAGAAAATAGCTGACATGTCGTAACAGAACTCTCCGATCTTCAAATGTTGCGAAGTGACATACATCCCAGTGCTCCTCATTGGGTATATCAACGCTACAGGGATGAAACCCCCTTGGAGCAGTCCCAGTACGTATGTCCCTGCTGCATATGATTGTCTCGAGTGGCTTCTGAAATCAGATAGACAAAGTCAAATGGATGGAAACAGATCTGGTCAGGTGGAGTCGGGAATGTAGTATTCCATGGAAGCGCGGTTGGCCAGAGAACTACCCTTCCAAAGCGACCACATTAAAGGTAATCAGAAACGGTGCGATTCGTGTCGGGATTTAGGCTTATGATCTCCGAAAGGTGCAAAGAACATTAGTCGCGTGCTCACAGGAAAGTCCTCTCCATTACCCAGAAGTTCTGGCAGCGCTCTACCAAGAATTTTGGCACCACAAGAGTGGAATCCAGCTTCCTGAGGTTTATGGTCCGATCATCGCCAAGATTGTGGGCGAGGAGCTCGCGGAAAAGATATTAAAGAGAGTAGGTCATCGTTCGAACCTTTGTACATGAGACATACGACTAAATCCCATTTCCTACGCAACAGAGTACTTCAGACGAGGCAAAATCCACACTGAGGCAAAACACTGAGAAGGCGATCGCTTGCGGGTCACCAGGACTGCCTTGGATCCAAGCTGTGAATGAACGGGGACATGAGGAGTTTTTCTTTGGGTTCGATCATCTTGGTCAGGTTGCCAGGTTTCTAGGCCTGGGAAGGTTGAGTGAAGCGCACTTATGAATGTTGGCTGGTGTTGAGTCAGATCAGAGATCGTGTCGATCGAGTCTGGCGCTAATCCTCTCTGGGTAGACGTGTCAAATTGAAAGTTGAAAATCATCTCAGGCTGAATCTGCAAATCTCAGTCTCTATTCATTTCTAAGCCGCTGCGCTCAGAGTATCATTCAAGCCCAGGCTAGCCAGGGTCGTTGCCATCTCTATTCTTTGCCTTCGAGAACCAACATCTGATTAGCAGTCGAGGCGAAGCTTACTCCTTCGTGGTAAGGCCTGATTCATCTCTCTTCGCTCTCTTTGGGTGGCGGAGCCGAACCCAACGAACATTCAACTTTAAAGCTCCCCGGCTCCACTAGCCTTACTGAAGAACCGGGTTTTTCGTCAGCATACGGCGACGATCAAGTTGATACGCATCTTCAAGGGACCGGTAGGGAAGGCCACGCTCACTCAGGAACCACGGTGAGGCAATGAGGCAACTGCAATGTGCCCTGCAGCCAAACCTCCCAACTTTGAAGACGCAGGTTGATTAGCTTGACTCGTCGTTCCTCCTAATTCCCTCGCAGACGTCCTGCTCATGTGCCTCCACCATGGCAATCGCAAGCGCGCGAAAGCAAAACTCTTCTTGTGATCCTTGCCGACGATCCAAAAGACGATGTGCATTTCCAGAAGGAGTTTCGGGGCCTCCAAAAAGCTGTCTCAATTGCCTCCATCTTGGCCATACTTGCACCTTCAACTTTGTGAATGCTCGACTGAGCCAGAAGCAAAACAAGACCAAGCCAACGCCGTCCTGTGCACTTCACCAGCCAATTGCTCCTGCTACTCCCCGCGATACTCGGCAAATTGCGCTTCCTATGCGACCAGATCCGAATTCGGTCGAAGCATTGCCAAACCCGGTGCAAAATGCCCTCTGGAGTGGGGTCTCGTATCCTGGCTTACTCGATGTCGGGATGTTCATGGGGAATATGGTATCTGAATGGACCAACCTCGATCGTCGGGTATTTGACACCGACGACGCTGCAACTGGAAGCTATCAAGGAAGCACAACTCCTTCGTCGACCAGTCAAGATGCAACCGGCTATTATCAGCCTCAACCGGCCCAAGACTTACAGCCCCGCCAGAGTTCAGCTCTCGGATTGTGGCCAGGCAGCCCCATCCATCTTCTTAATTCTAGCGTGGAAAAGAAGAGGATAAACCAGAGTCTCGGTGATGTCTACGACTCCATGATGTCCGGTATTGCCATCAGATACCTCGACTACAGCTGTAATCTGTTTGCCGGGCCGTATAAATACTCTTTTGAATCCGATCAACCGAAATCATCTTCTTTGAACACAGCCTCAAGACAGTCTGTTACCCCAGGTTTCGCGGCGCCCTGGAGGAAAAGCTCTACTGCCAACGTAGGTGATACTCAACTACAGCCCATGACTGCAGAGAGTCTAGCCAGCCAAATAAACAAGGTGACCATGATCGGTGTGGCTCGATTTCTGGACAACTTTGGACCTCTGTACGGAAACTGTGTCGATCAGAAAACACGCAACCAGAATGAGCGAACTTTGACTGCTGTGTTACAAGCCTTCGCTTTGCAGTATCTGCCTTCAAGGCATGCTGACGGACCTCTGGCCCAATTCTACCAGAATCTCGACCGAAACGGTCCAAGCCAGGAGGGGCCGACCGAACGCAGTACAAACAGTTCGCACGTCTTCACATCAGCATGGTTTAACGCTCACTCCCATCTCGTTTCTTCTCGGGGAAGTCGCTCATTTGTCAAGCTGTATTCGATTTTTCTCTTTCAAATGACTAGTGTGCCAGAAGAGGCGACTTCCATCCACACACGTGAAGAGACTCCTCTTGGACTCCTAGACGATGGCCTTCGTCAGCTGGAAGAGCTACAAGGCTTGGTGGATGACTACTGTGAACACTTGGGACGACACTCAATTTATCGAATCCTTCTTCAGTCCTCAGTCGGTATCATGCGGTGGTACGCATATTTACGTGACACAATAGATTCCGTATTGCACGAGCGGCCTTGTATGCTAAAAGATGCGCCGTTGCGAACGAAAGGTAGGGGAAACCGCCAGCCCTTTGCTCTGCATGTATCCTCTACTGATTGCATCTACAGGCTCTATGCTCAGTGGTCACGCGGCTCCGCAATGGCAAGAGCCGGCTCGATTTGACGAGGAAGTGCCTGACCATTGCAAAAACGCGGCAGGGGATCTTTTCCGTGTCTTCAGGGGGATAATTCACCTTCGACAGCTTCTCTTACCCGGCAGTTCCCCGTTCGATGTACAGGCTGTCAGAAACATGATCGCACTGGCATTAAGTGTCTTCGATGAATTCGCTATTACGTACGGCCCTTGGCTGGAGCAATGCGTCATCTCGTTCTACATTCTTTCCGAGAAATCAAAGTTAGCATCGGGTAAGCTTATTGTGATGTTACAAATGGTTCGTCCCAGCTGATGCCCAAGTGTCACAGCATTCATGCTTTTATTCTGGAAGATGTCCAACTTGTTGCTTGTCGAGCAGCTTCATCAAGCGTCCAGCGTGCTACCGGTGGCCGAAGGACAGCCTATACTGGAAAAAGCGCAGTCCTATCAGCAAGATGCGGTGACATCTCTACTGACAATAGCGCAAAGGATAGTTGATGTGTCGGCCCTGGGTGAGTTCCAACTCATCAATAGTGTCCAGGCAAAAATGCACTTCATCTCGCACCATGCAAATACAGCTCTAGTAGTCCTGGCGCTCTCCAAAGCAATTGAGCACACCATTGACCTCCACGTTTCTTCCACCGAACAAGGTCCATGGTCTTTTGCCACTCTCTCCGGCCCAACGACCAATTCGGATTGGCTCTCGAGTATGAAACCCTTAGTTACATGCCTGTTGACCTTGGATTCAACTGTATCTGGAGCGATTACCGCCAGACCAGCCTTGCAGAGACTTATGCAGCAGTACGGAGATATACTCATGGACTGTTGGTCTCAGGAAGACCTAGACGACGTTTCTTGAGTAGTTTCAAGCCGACATGGTGCACGTTGCCATCGCAATCGCTGGCGGCCCCGATCAACCACGCCTGGAGATGCATCGCAGGTTGGCCAATCACTGCATGAAATGTGCGCTTCACAATCATTTCCGAGGGACACGAATTGGTATTACGAGGCCACTAGATTGGTTATTTGATCACGATTCCAACTACTAACTGGGAGACTTGGCTTGTTGCGGCTCCCCGGATCCGACGTGGAGAGGCGGTGCCGAGGGTGGCCTAAGACTCGTTCCACGGCCCAACCCGTCTCAGTACGTGGCGACACTGAAATTAGAAAGAAGTTCTGGGGTTGATATATCTCATCGTCTCCCAGTCGACCCGACTTCAGTGCCGCAGATCGAATTTCCAACGATACACCTCGATTCAATTTACTGAGGCCGCTGTTCACAAGACATCTTCAGTCATGCCTCACAGGTCTCGATGGGAGCTTTCGCCGCCACTATTGTCAGCCCCTTCGTTTATGTTTGGCTCTGCAGCGTCCACAATTAATTCAACAGAAAAAATCATCATCGATGCAAATCGACCTGATACTCACTTCCTCACGCTTAACTCCTATCGCGAATGGTCAAAGAGATTTGCAGCAGGTCTCCAGTCAACTGGCTTGGAGACTGGAGACCGTGTACTTCTGTTCTCTGCAAATTGTATATTCTACCCGGTGGTCGTTATGGGAGCCCTGATGGCAGGTGCTATCTACAACAGCGCGAATCCAGCATATACCGCTCGAGAACTTTCTCATCAGCTCAAAGACTCAGACCCGCGAATCGTGCTTGCAGCAGAAAATTGCCTTGACCGAGCGTTTGAAGCAGCCGATCTCGTCGGATTTGACAAGAACAAGATCTTTGTGTTTGGGGAGCTGCCCATTGACCATGAGAAGGATATACCCGAGACAGCGTCCCGTAACCAGACACATCATTGGGCCGGACTGATTGCAAATGCCGAAGCCGGGCGCAACTTTGTTTGGGAGGAGCGCTCCAGCAGAGAATCTTCAGAACGGACCGCCATCCTCATCTACTCTTCAGGTACCACCGGTCTCCCAAAAGGGGTCGAACTATCTCATCGAAGTCTAATTGCAAACATGCTTCAGCTCAACACGATCAACATGTCAGATTCGACCGTCACTATCCGGCGAAGTCTTTGCACGGTCCCCATGTACCACGCACTCGGACTATGTTATTACGTTTTCACAGCACCAAAATGGAGGCTCCAAACATATTTGATGGAAAAATTCAATCTTGCAGAGATGCTAGATCATATACAAAGGTTCCAAATCACCGAGCTTATACTCGTGCCGCCTATGTTGGTTGCGATGGCCAAACACCCTTCTGTGAGAGACGGCACCTCCGATATCAGTAGTGTCAGGAAAGTGGTCGCAGGCGCTGCACCCATTGGTATGGAAGTCACGCAACAATTTGAAGATCTGTGGCAAGGACGCTTGAAGGTCCGGCAGGCCTGGGGAATGTCAGAGTATGTAATTCAATGTCACCGATAATTTTGCTGAGCGATTTTTGAATGGCTGACGAAACTCGAAGAACACCTGCAATAACATTGTGTTGGGACGAACGTGAAAGTACCGGGCCCTCATCGATATCAATTGGCGAACTTGTTCCTGGAGCCGAAGCAAAACTTGTCAAGGAGAACGGGGACGAGGAGACTCGAACAGGTGAACGAGGGGAATTTTGGATCCGATCGCCTAATGCAATGACGGCATACTGGCGAAATCCCAAGGCCACTGCCGAAACGATTAGTAGCGACGGCTGGTTAAAGACCGGCGACATTGCCTATCGGGACGAAGCCGGGAAATGGTACATGGTAGATCGGAAGAAGGTGAGAGCTTAAATGCGCACGGCACGGCCATCGAAGACATCGACAGATCTGTTGACTGTTACCAGGAATTGATCAAAGTCAAGGGTGTTGCAGTGGCCCCTGCCGAGCTTGAAGCCCTTCTTCTCGAAAACGACGAGATTGTAGATGCGGCCGTAATCGGAGTCAAGACGTAAAAAAATCACTCCTTATCCATCTGACTGTCGCTTACACTCATTTCAGAACTACCGATGACGAGCAGCCACGGGCATATGTTGTGCGAAAACCAAAGTCGACTTTTTCTGAACGCGATGTCGTCGAATTCGTTAGGACTCGTGTATCAACTATTAAGCATCTGACAGGCGGTGCTGCTTTCCTCGACGCTATTCCGAAGAATCCAGTAAGTATATTCAATGTGTCTCTAGATCTGTATGGATGATGTGTCTGATATTCTTTTTAGTCAGGCAAGATCTTGAGGCGGCAGCTACGAGAGCTTGCTGCACGAGAGACTGGGTCAAAGTTGTAGGTCTGATGAGGTGCAACAAATTTACAGTGACCGTGTCCACCTTCAGCCCATGATGGTCTGAGCATCCTTTCAGACGCATCTACAACTTCACCGGCCTTACCAGGCCCAGCTCTTTCTTGGCTCGGTCTCTAAGTTCTCGTCTGAGATACTTCCCAATTGCGTTCTTTGGCAATTCTTTGACAAAGACCACTCCACCTCTCAGCTGTTTATACGGAGCTAGACGCTCCTTGACGAATTGCTTGATCTCTTCCTCGGATATTTGTGACGAGTCCGCAATAACATAAGCTCTGGGTAAGTCTGTTCCTGGATCGTCGGGCATGTTGACACCCACGACGGCGGCTTCCTGGATCTTAGGGTGTGTGAAGAGAAGATTCTCGATCTCAGCAGGGGCAACTTGTAATCCTTTGTACTTGAGGAGTTCCTGGACAAGGATGTGTCAGCGCTTCTCTGGCTGAACACGGCGTGGAATATAAAAACGCACCTTTTTTCTGTCCACAATGTAAAACTTCCCATTCCGCAGAATTCCAATGTCTCCAGTACAAAACCAATCGCCGTGGAAAGAATCTTTGGTTGCCTGTGGATTATTGAAATATCCTTGCGTAACGAGAGGACTTCGAACCAACAATTCGCCCTCCTGGCCTGGTTCGACATCGTTGAAGTTGTCGTCGACCATTCTGTAGAAGCTGTGAGTAGACAGATTTCTCACACTTTTGAAGTCTACATGACTCCCTTACCTGATCTCGACGTTGGGTAAAATGGGAGATATGCTCCCCGTGATATCGCTCTGGCCTCGTGGCATCATAGTCACTGCACCTGTTGTCTCGCTCAAGCCCCACGTCTGGCCGATGAACGTCTCTCCCTCGCCCAGCTTCGAGTTCGCCGCGGTCTGCAGGTCTCCATCCATTGGCGCAGCTCCCGTGGAAGCAGCGTCGATGGACTTGAAGTGGTCCTTCACATCGGGTGACTTGGAGATGCGGAGATAGATGGACGGGACTGTATAGAACGCCGTGATCTCGTATTCCTTGACATACTTCAACAGCAGGGACCACTCGTACTTGGGCATCCATACAACCAATCCCCCGGAGTAGAATGGCATGACCAGATATCCGAATAGGCCGGCAATATGGCTGATCGGAAGATGTGCGAGAGTTCGGTAAGGCTTGAGCGTCTTCCCGGCCTCGACCTGCTTGGCCGCCCATTCGCGCCCTGGGAGCGACAGAATATACAGCTCTTGTACCAGATTCTCGTGGGAGAGCATCACACCTTTTGGAAGACCAGTTGTGCCAGAGGACCACAGAATCACAATCAGACTCTTCTTCAACTTGGACGGCTCAGTGATACGGTCCCAGGCCAATTTCTTGTGGGAAATAACGTCGACCTTGCCGTCGAGGCTTCTTAGGCTCCATGATGGACTGGATTCCAGTACCAAGATCCTGTCGGCTGGCAGATTGCATTGTTTCGCCGCCTTCGTCGCAAGGTCCTTGTGTTCCGGACCACACACAATCAAATTGCTTGTGCCCACGCTGATCTGGCGAGCCAAATCTGCGACCGTTGAAGAAGGACTTGCAGCGGAGTAGACGCCGCCGGCAGCGATGGTCCCATAGAATGCGGCTGCAACCATCACCTGCCCGTAGCTGATGACCGTGACAACATCCTTGTTGGGTCCATTGGCACCGATGCCGTAGTGGTGTCGCAGACCATGCGCAATCCTCAGGGTGACGTCCCGAAGGTCGCTTTTCGTCATCTTATTGGAAGGATTGGCGGCTTCCAGGTGCAAGACCGTGTCATCTTCACCCACGCTGTATGCGGTATCTTATTGTGGCCCCTGGTCATTAGCATCCTTTTATTTTCGGTTTCTCAAAAACAACTTCAGACTGTGTGTGCAGAGGTTCCTACCGAACAGAAGGGTCAACAGGTCTATCTTGGGGACCTCGACGACAGGTCGCTCAGTATTTATATATATTCGCGACATTGTGAGAATTCTATGACGAATGTAGGCAGATAGACAATCAAATATAAAGAACCTACGAATACTCGGCGAGTTACTTTCTTGAAATAGGAGATATACGCCCTCTCTATGTAATAATACGCTCGTCAGGCTCCTCGCACAGCGAATACTACGATGCGGACGGCTATTGCTGAGTGTGGGGTTGAGCGCGAGCTCTTGAGACCGAGGTCTGGGGTTTGGGGTGCCACGGGTGCCTGGACAGCCCCGAGGTTTAACAAATTGGGGCTTCACAACCCCAATATAGTTAAGCTTCTTACGGCCTCGCCCGCCTTAAGTTTCAAGTTAGAGACACTTGAGATTACCTAAGCTCGCAACTCCTGGAACATGGCAATCTGTCAACGCGTGACGTCAGATGTAAATTGTCCATGGTGGCAGTCAAGCGAGAAAGATGCCAAACGCTCTGTCACGAACACAACTCAAAGCAAGAATCTTAATAACGACAGGAAGCGATAAGAAGGAAGGAAGAAAGAGATCGAATGCTCCAATTCCGAAAAAGCCATGGGCCGTCGCGACAAGCAGATCTCGCAATCAATCGTCTCAGCCGTCCAGCGCCGGGACGAGGACAAGGCTCAAACTCAACTAGATAACAGCCCTCGACTCAGGCTATGGAGACCACTTCAGACACTCTTTACGCTCTACGGGTTGCTCTTGGTCAGAAATCAGCCAGAATTGTTCAAGAATCTGCGAAATAAGACGTGGAATTTGTCAGACGAGGAATATCGAGCATCGTTCAAAGACAAGGACGCACTCGTATCGAAGGGAGACATGGGATATTCAGGCTCGGTACGTTTTCACTCATCTCAACACGATTTCCTAGACTCTTGTATAGTCTTGTGTTCGGCCTCTCTCACTCACGCACACGTGGAGAAAGCTAACAGGAGGCCTTTGCGGGGGGGTCGTACAGACCTTCTTCAACACAAAGGATAATAAATTCCTCATCAAATCGATCCCACGCACCTTCGAACATACTTTTTTCCGCGATGACCTGCTCGAGCCGTATGTCTCGCACATGCAACCCTCTCCGCCGTCCTTACTCGTGCGCATCACGGATTTCCTGGGCTCGCGCTACCCGAGTCTCGGCGGCTTCCTGGGCACGGCGCCGACGTACCACGTGGTGATGGAGAACCTGCTGCACGGCCAGGCGGAGAATTCCAGCTGGCAGACCTTCGACCTGAAGCCCATGTCGTATTTCTTCCCAGAGCGCGACATCGCGGGCGGCAGACTGGCGTCGGAGGCGACCAAGTCCAAACTCGCAGACACATTCCCGGATAAACTGATGCTCAGCGAGGCGGACGCGAAGAATTTCTTCGCGACCCTGGAATCCGACACGGCGCTGTTGGCCGAGCACAACGCCGTCGACTACAGTCTGATGCTGGTGCGCATTCCACGAGCCTCGCAGGGTCCAGATCAGAACGAGCAGCCCCAGGCCCAGCACCAGCAGGAGCAAAATCCCTTCGCAGACCCCCAGAACTCAGTACCGACGTGGAGGACCGGCATCCCCAGCCAGGACGACAAGTGGCTCTACCGCGCCGTCATCATCGACTTCTTCTGGGCCAAGCACAAGACGCGGGCCAAGACCATGACTGCCCTCGTCAACCTGTGGAGGGTCGTCGACGACAAGGGTCCGATGAGCATCACGACCGCGGCGCCGGAGTATCGCACACGGTTTTTGGATATGTGCAAGGAGATTGTCAAGGTTACCTGAAATGGGAGCGTGGATGGGCGTAGCGTGGTCGTTGCGCCTGTTGGTGATTTGTTTCCAACGATCATGGGTTTTTCCATTTGGCCTCTTTTTCTCAAAGTATAGCGAAGCGTAGCGAGTGAGCGATCGAGCGAATCATTGGCAACAAGGTGAAAACATTAAACGCAAAGCGTTGAGTAGGACTGTATCAAGGCGTGTATGTACAATAAAGGGGATTATCAGATTCATGTAACGCGTTCCTACCGCCTGCCAGCCTGCCCAGTCTATCTGAATAGAGTGGTGTGAGCATAGGGGTGGCTGATCTCAGGGATGGCCGCCTCAGGAGACGCCCCCTATGAGGTTTCTCCGGGCGACCGGCACGCCCCTCGGCCCCTTATCTAGGCCTCTCAAGTCGGTTGCCCAGACACTTAGATAGTGCCACAGTCCACTTCTCCGGACTCCAAGCTTGAATATGGAGGGGCGATTAGGTGGATCATGTTTGGGCGTGGGGTCGCCTAAAGCCGCACCTGCAGAATTCCCAAATCCAGTGCGTGCCCGCCGAGTAGATATCGCATTTACAGCACCATTAAGGTCTTCGATCTAATGGGTTCTTGTAACAAAACGGATAGGGAAAGTATTATTTAGGTGTAAACAAAAACGCAAAGATGACTCTCGCGTTCTTGCGTCCTTTCCACGTATTCTTTGCATTAAAAGGAGAAGTCGAATCGCCGATAGCCATTATCATCCAGGTCTAAACCTGTCCCATCCTGCCTGCCTGCCTGCCTGCCTACACGTCCGTCTCCTTCTCTTTTCCTTTCCCCTTGTCCTCGCTTTCCTCAACAAGGGGATCGCCACTGCCGCCGGGTTGCGGGGCCTGTTGTTCGCTTGCCTGCAACTCTTCAATGCCTGCCCATTTCTCGAGAAGATCACTCAACTCGGCGTCTGGATCATCCTTCACTTTAATGTGGTTTGGGTACTGCGAGCTGAAAGAGAGAAGGTCGCGGCTTTCCCACGCGAGATCCTTGACAATAACCGTCAATTCCTCGAGGATCGCGGGGCTGACGGCCCCGGGGATGACCTTGCCCCCAGCGGAAGCAACCTGATCCTCGGCCGTTTTGAGTAGCATGTGCGTGATGCCTTTGACCAAGTTTCTTTGCCTCGAACATCTCACAAGCACGCCCATTAGCTCGAGCAGCATTTCCTCTTCTTTTCTGGAATTAAGATTGCCTGAGAAGAGGAAGCTGGCTGCGAGGATGCCTGTCTGTGGAGTCATGAGGGTGTTGAAAACGGGGCCGTAGTGGGCGTCCGAAGCTCGAATGGCTTCGGTGGTGACAGTGACGATGTCTAGACACATTTCCTTGGCCTTGTGTATAACTTTGTCGACCTCACCTGCAGTGGGAGTCTCTGGAGGAGGTGTCTCACCAGGACCGAGAGGTTTTGGAGAGGCAGCTTGAGCTGAGGGAATCAACCAGTTCCACATCACTAGGCGGAAATGATGTAGGCTCAGCCTGTTGCACAAGTCAGTTTATCCGTTCTCATCAATGCAATCCAGGAAGGGGGCTCATACGCTATATCCATGGTAGGTGCAGACAGGACAAAATCCGGATGACCGAATTGAAAACTAGTAGGTATCGATCGATACCAGTCCAGGAACCGAGCGTCCATCTTCTCAGCCGCGTCCACTTTCTCATACAGAGTCATAGTGGCAAACTTCTCGAAGGTCAGAGATTGAGCAGCCGGAACGATTGAATAAAGCTCGCATGCATAGTGGTATAGCGAGTGAAGCGGCAACTCGATGGCATCTCGCGAGACTGGGTAAGGTGTCCACGAACTCAGGTGGCTTTCCCACTTCTGCCCAACGTATGGATCATCAACATCTGGCATCTTCGTCATTGGTGGAAGAAGGAATCCAGTACCAAATCCTCTGCGATCGTCAGCAAAGTTATGGAATACCTTCGGTCCTACTCGAGAGCCCCTACGTTGAATAGAAGTGCGCCGCCCATTGTACGATAACCAACGACCTTTGATAATCTTCTGACGTTGACAAACTCCGCATCGACGATCTCTTATGTTGGCGGAGAAGCTGAGGGATCATGACATCAAGTTGTTTCAACGATATCGTACTTACTCTGTCCTTGCCTACAAAGGCCGACCTGCAGTGTGGCCAGGTTAGTGGACATGAATCAACTAGAGTCATTGGCTTACAGCATTATCATAATAGTGAAGCCCTGGACATTAACAAGCGTTGATCTTCCAGCCTCGAGGGTCCAGAGTCGGTGAGCCTCGTTATAGAAGTGAAGCCCTCTTGAGCTCGCGTCACCAGGCGTTGCAAAGACCGAGGGATGTTCTGAAAAAAACTTGACAATAGGTCAGCTAGCCAGTCGAATCAAAATGCCACGAATGAAAGACACTCACACAGCCCATCCCAAGAACAGCATTCACCAGGAGAGGGGAGCAGTAAGTTGAGTCCACTTGACCAGCAGTCATAGCCTCGAGAAATAGCCGTTCGTCAAAGTCGTAATAGTACCAGTGATACCAACTAAAATAAGTAGACACGAGATGAGACACGAACGAATCATCCTTAGTCACCATGGTCCACGGAGATGCTGGGACTTTGTAGATGGGTTCGTCAGTGAGCTCGTCGACGGTCATCACGCGACGTGCTTCAGACTCATCGGGGAGAGGGCTGGGTGACAGAATCGCTCGAGTTACATCTGCAACCCTACCTGGATGGGCGTCGAGGAACTCAAGAATCTCCTCGAGAGGGGCATCTCGTCTGATGAGTTCGATCAACTGCCGTGCGTCAGAACCTGGAGAGTGCTTGAGACTTATCAAGAGCCTGTCCAGAGCCTGGCTGCGCATCTCGAGTTCGTCCAGTCTCCTCTTCCGGCTTTGCTTCCTCCGACCGTCTTGCGATGGATCGTACTTGCATGTCTGTTTGCTTGTCATACAATTTGAGCACGGGGTATTGCCATCACACTGCCTCCAACGTCAGACCACAGGAGCAGTCAAGAGCGAACAGAAAACAGATCTGGTCCACAATATCTACCTTTCGTTTCGAGGCTTTACAGGCCTCGCATGCCATGGACACATTTTTCTTGGTGGTGCGCCCGGTACTGGCAGTCGCACTTGTATTGGCACTTGTACTAGTACTTGCACTCGGGTCGTCGAAGCTTGCTTGCTTCTCACCTGGCTCTGTGGGTGTTTCTGTCATTGTTGATCTTCAAGCAGAAGGATCTGGATTCGCTGAAACAAATGCTTAAGACTGAGCCTGAGATTTGGGAGAAGGTGTAAACTGAGGCTTCGGGGGCGTGAAGAAGCATGACGAGTGAAGAGACTGAAAGCCAATGCTGGCAGGATTTCCAGCCGAACGAAACGCTCTTGTGCGGCGCACTCTCAACCGGGGTTGGATCTCAAAGACTGTAATTATTCGATCACGAGGAACCGTCGTAGTGAATTGCTTCTTCGATGCCGGTCCTGCTTAGACCGTTGTGTGACCACCATCACCAGGGTCTAATGCCGTTGTTATGCTGAAGATTGGCCATGCGGGATGGAATTCCTTGTCCAGCTCGAGGTGTCCCTTGTGGTCGTCTTCTGATTTGTTGTGGCTTCGGACTTATGTTTCCATCACACAGTGGATGTCCAGGGAGGCTGCCAGCGAATTATTCAGCGTTACGTGGATGGCCTGCCTGGAGACACTGGCGTCGCAGGGGCATCTGTAACTAGGATTACGGGCAGGCATGGCAGGCTTCCTACGTGCAGGAATCAACTGATAGTGCATGCTTTTCAGCTGGCCACAAGGCCCAATCGTCGTCCGACTTTACACCGGGACGAGAGTCCGTCTGCTCATACATGATTGACGACGTTCAATCAAGCGATAAAGCGTCCCCGGCTCCAATGAGCGAAGTCATCTTTGGTAAAGCACATGAAAACGCCCCTCCACCAATTTCGGTAGGATCGCTCCCATCCAGATGTCCTTAGGCTAGTCAGAGACGCCTATGCACACTCAAAGCCGATCCTTGCACCCAGATCAGTTGTAACTGTGTTGCTCCTCTGCCGATGAAGACCGCGTCGCAACCTGTGCTCCATCCTTTGCCGAAGCGTGCAGATCGCTTACAAGCGTACCTCCATAACTTCCAAAAGTTCAAAGACTCAATTGAAGCAAGGCATCTACCCATTTCTTAGCGTCAAGCCCCATTCCCTCAGTGACTGCCTTTGCACTCGCCGATCCCACGGCAGATGCCGCATTGCTACTGCCGCTGACTTCACGACTTCGCGGTTGCTCACGGAGGAGCCACTTACCAGCCAAGCTTGCACTTCTGGAATCTGATCGTGATTGCGATGTGTCCCTGCTCGTCAAGGAACGCTCGAGCCGAGATCTTCTCACCAAGATGGCTTCCTTCGCAATAGTTGTGTCCGATTCGTTCTTTCTTTGGTGAGGTTTCAGGAGATTCATCCACACCACCCACCAGCTCCTGCTCGTCTTTATTGTCCTCTCTGATTCCTCGACATTTGGGGGAGCATTCGTCATGCCTGCTTGCCTGTCACGAGTCGCAACCCAGATGTTCAAAATATGTGTATGAACATTCAAGGCCTCAACACGTGTCCAATCACTCTTGATCAAGGCTGCTGTACTTGAAGATTTCGCACTGCCTGGGGTTGAAGACGAGCCCATGGGAATTCCAAGCGTATACCACGACCCGGAGACTGTGGTCGGACGGGAACTCGGCTGACTTTGATGCAAGCCCTCGGCCGCTGGGCTTCCAGGGAGAGGTATATTTGGGATGGATGTACGCACTGTGGACTTCGCTGCATCGTAAATCAAGTCAAATATCTCGGCCAAATCCTGGGTCGCCGTTTCAGAATCTTGTTCGTTGCCATTTTGGGCTGAGAATTGAGACGGACTATTGAGACACCCAGTCATACGTTCTCTCCAGCGTTGCGGATCTGTGCTTCTTAGAAGGCTCCTCTGTAATGGCCCCAGCGTGTGATGAATTGCTCGGTAGAAACTTGGAATTGTCAAGGTCGATGTATGTAGCTGAAACAAGAACACAAAGACAAATGGCTGATGGACGTAGACGGCGACTTGGACTTTTTCATGCGTGTTCACTGGCTGGGCTCCGTCCACAGATGCAGCAGCGCTTGTCTTGCTTTTACCTGCATCACCTTCGGTAGCACTTGCGCCTGGTTGCGGAAAGGATGGCAATTCAGGTGTGCGTGTTGAAAACCTGCTCAACGACATTTTGACCAGCAGAGTGCGAAGAAAGATCCGGCTTGACGCTTCTCGCACCTTTATAGGTGATTCTGGAGCAACATCATTGCGCCTCTCCTCAGTCGACTCATCTTCAAATTCTGTGTTCTCAAGATCACCGGAAAGGCCGATCAAGAATTTACCAATTGATTCCTCAAGACGCTGAACAAACGGCTTCTCTTCTTCATCACTAGCGTCTGGAGTAGGGTCGAGCTCCTGGAGCTGGGGCTCTGTAGGTGATTCTGTTATATGAATTCTGTCCTTGTCAGACTGGAGATCTGTGTCACGGGTAGCTTTGGATGAATTCTCAGTGGCAAATCCTTTAGGGTTCAGCGTCCAGCTCGTTCCGTATCCAAGGCTGAGATATTTCATCATCTTTTCGGTGGTGAACGCGGGCGGGGAATTTGTCTCGGCCGTCGATCGAGCATTGCTGTCCTCACTTGTCTCAGAGGATTTTGCATCGGCTTTGGCTATAGCGTTGTCCAAGGATCTTTCGACAGCACTGACCAGTGGCGGTGGAATGCCAGCGGGGGTAGCATTATTTTCTATCGCTTTTCGGCGCAAGTCTACTCCTTTTGACGCAGGCGATCTAACTCTCGGGTGTGGTTCGTCTGGTCGATGTTTTGACTGTTTTGGACTTGCTCTCTGAGAGTTTTCCCTGTCGTGTTTCCTTCTTTTCTGGCGTCGCCTCGGGAGAGAAGAAGGATTCGCGCTAATACCATATGCAGCATCGCCCTCTCTGTAGATACACTCCATCCACTGCGAAACTGCAGCCAGAGATGACCTTGAAATACCGCCAATGCCAGAAAAGATTATTCCATCTTCAGCCCTGGGGTTTTCTCCATTCCCCATCCAGGGAGACGAAGCATTGGTCGGCTGCAGAGGCTCTGTTTCGCTTGGATCCTTGCCTCCACTTGGAGCTGGAGCTTCTCCGTATCTGCCCACAATAAGATCAACTAGACCTTCAGTTCGGCCAGCAAAGTCCTCCAATACTTCTCTTTCACCACTTCCCCATTCTTCCTCGCCAACACCGACTCCGAGCTCTCCGCCAATGGCAAGTTTGGTGGCGTTGTAAATGTCTACGGCAGGATTGCCATGAAGGAGAATATCCCAGTTCCAGACGAACTGCGCCCAGTATCGATGTACAAGACTGCAGAACATGTCTCTTTTGTCTTCATGCTTTTTCCACATCTCCGATAAGGATGAAGCGTGATGAAGGAGGAATCCGTGGTAGGCTTGGACGAGTTGTGCGAGGAGTAAAGGCGCCGGCGCAACTTCTCTCGAGGAGTATTCAACGCTCTTCTGAGGAGCAGTAGCATCCAAGCTCGAGTGTCTCCCAGCTTTGGAGTCGGTCGTGGTAGTCGAAGGTAGTTGGGTAAGATTGATTGCGGCAAGAATCCACCAGTCGGGCTCGACTTCTTTGAGAACCAGTCGAGATTTCACTGTATCAACGAACTCGAGCGGAACGCCATTGGAGAAGTTTCTATAATGACGGAATCCGTTAGAATACCAGGGCCTACGCAAGAACTTGCAGCCTCCAAGATACAGGATGAAGGACAGATTGGCGCGCAGGCTGCCTACCTACTTGACAAAGCTGACCATACCCTGTGCTAGTCCAACCTGCCGCAATTTCTCGTTCTCTTCTGCTTCCTCCTCCTCCTTTCGCTTGTCTGCTGTGCCCGGTACATTTTGCCGGGAATCTGATCGATTCCTCCCCCCTGTCGCATTTCTCTCTGCCGCCCGTCGTTGGAGGTCGACCTCGTGTTTGCGGGAGTAGTAAAATACGATCTGATCACGGACAGTCTCGTCAGTCGGACCAAGAGTAGGATTGTAGATGGCAAGATAGGACAAGTGAGCCGGGACCGCAGCAGTTGTCGACATCACTGAGAGCAGCAAGTGTTCATGATGGATGTTGGCTGAGGAGAGTGCTGGGTCTTATCTCAGCGGCCCATGGCGAGGGATATCCGGACAGTGAGGTTGAGGCTCTGCAGCAGCACCCAAGAGCGAAGTCCAAGGAGCTTCGACCGCGCGAAGGACAACGGTCAGGACGCGCACTTTGTAGCAGCGGGCAGGCATGTCCAGCCTATCAGCAACAGCATGAGCCCTACGTCATGTCTACAAGGCTGATCATCACGTGACTATGTTCACGTTGCCGTATTGGAGGGCACGTGCCCTGACAACGGAACGTTTAATGTTTGAGCCTGGCCAGTTTGATATCCACTGGTATGAAAATTAGGCTGGAGTTTTGTCACATATGATGTCTGGACTAGGTAATTGTCCAAATAGACAATTACCGCCGGTGAGGCGCAATAGGTACAGCGAGCGACACAGGCGCACCAGACCAATTGACATCCGAACACATAACCCACACTAATAAAAATAGCGAGCGTAAAATGGCACATGGCACCGGTAGAGTACGAGTATGGGAAGACGTCGGAAGAAACACTATGATTCGACATCCTATGGCGGCTTTGCTTGAGAATAATCCAGGACAACTTGAACAGATAGTCGCAGGAGAGGATTAGAGTGCGGGAAGCCCAGAATCCGAGGATCTCAACGCCGTGGATGGATTTCCTACTTGGATGATGACTCGACATGGCTCGAGTGTAGAAAACGCCCGTCATGCTGACAGTCCCATACGAGAACTTGTCCTTCACTAACCTCTGTGCAGTTCTGTGTATTGAGTCCCTCCAATCAGCCCAGCCGTCCTCCGCTCAACAAGGAAACAAAGTAGTGTATCAGGTGCTCCAAGAGCAGCGCAGTCAAGCCACCAAACCCGACCCGTGGTGAAGCAGGAGCAAAGAAAAATTGCAGTTGTGGATTTGATATCTGGAAATCCCTCTGGTGATATCCTGGTATAAAAGTCGGGGACGCGAGTGGGCCGTACGTTTTGCAACAAGAAAGGCTATTGCTCGATTTTACATGATCAAGCACTTCTTGCTCTTGCCGCTCTTGCGAGTCAAGAGAGCTGCACGAGTGGCAGACTCGAAGACTTCACGCACGCCCTGGTTAGTCTTGGCCGAGCACTCGAGGTATTTGTAGGCACCGATCTTCTTGCGGACTTCCTCACCCTGTAGCAATTCATTGTCAGTCCGTTGCTTGTGATGCTCTTGAGTATACTGAACGCACCTGTTCGGGAGTCACGGGCTTCTGAGATGTCTTTGCCAGCTCTTCGATCGTCTTAGGATCGTGTCGCAGATCATTTTTGCAGCCGACAAGGATAATGGGAAGGCCTTGGCAGAAATGAAGGACTTCAGAGATCCACTGATGGTAAAGTTGGTCAGCTCGACTATCATGGAATATCAAGACCGAGGGCTTGTACCTTCTCTTGAACGTTGTCGAGCGAGTCCGGGGAGTCGATAGCAAAGCAGATGAGAATCACATGAGAATCAGGGTAGGAAAGAGGTCGGAGACGATCGTAATCTTCTTGGCCTGCCGTATCCCATAAGGCCAGTTCGACGTGTTTTCCATCGACCTCGACATCGGCAACGTAGTTCTCGAAAACAGTGGGAACGTAGACCTAATTCGGTGACTATCAGTATCTTCTGTATGATTCCAGCTTTGTGTATCGTTTGGAATAAGATGTGGCTGTAGATGGAGGTCCTCTGGTAGAGGGCTGGTTGGTTTGAGACTGCGTACCTCAGGGAATGTGCCTTTGGAAAAGACGCTGGAGGAGAGTCGTAGTCAGTATACGGCTGCAGAGAGAGACGTTGCAATGGATGGGATGATACTCACATCAACAAACAGGTTTTACCGCAGGCACCATCACCGACAATGACTAGCTTGCGACGGATTTCAGCCATGACGGCTGGGATGGACCTCTTTCAGAGGGGGTTTGGTAGAAAACGAGGCGGAAAGGATGGGGTCAAGGAGGAGCTGACGGTCCAGCAGATAGTGTATTGATGAATGTTAAATCGCTGGCGCGCAGAGGATGGAGGAGGTGGGAAGCGTAGTAGGACAGAGATGATGTTGAAGAAAGAGGTTGAGATGATTGTCAGGGAAGCACCCTTGGTTTAGTGTGGATGTGGCTAAGACACTGGCGTGGCCCTGTAAAATGCAGATATGCACGGTACTGCCTCGCACTGGGTACCACTTTGGACACAAGGATTTTCGTCTTTGGTAGCTCGGAAATCAAAGGACGGTGTGCTCACGGTCGTAGGATCAGACTTCTTTGATAATGACCTACTGCGTGGAAATGGAAATGCACTGGTGATTAATGGATGCAGATGCAGTGGCGGGCAAACGGGTGCCGGAAGAGCTCAGGCTATTACTGTGAGGCAAACAAAGTACCACCAACAAGCAACAAAGCCAGGCCGAAACAGGCTGCTCAGCAACCGGGGCGCAGGGCAGCCTAAAACTAATAGGCCCCAGGTGAGGGAGACAGAGTGGGAGGCCCGCAGTCCACCGCCTTGGGAGCCTGGACGTTATCTCGATAGGGATCGCGACTCGCCATGCAGATTCTGGCGGTCAAGCTGCACGCACACACGCACCTAGCCTCACCTGGGCAGCCTTCAGTACCACCATCATTCTCGCCCAATCTTTCCACAGAGAAGTCCTTTGCTAGCATTATTGGAGGTATTTACCTAGGTACTTTCTTACAGGCACGACGAATCTGTACGCACCTATTTTTCGCTTGAAACACCCATGCCAAGTCCTTATCTCGTGCCAGTAATGAATTGTGTCAGTGTCCCCATTCACCTTCAAGTTTTCCACTGCATTCCAGCCCAGATTGCAATTGTGCCGCAGCTTGTCGTGCCACAAGAACCCATCAGCTCGTAAACAGAGACACCGCCCAATTTATGAAAAAGGCAATCCTCTGGAATGTGTGCTGGCTTACAATGGCTGCGAGTTATCAGTCAGATCTACCTGACGCAGGGTCTGCGCGGACTGAACGTTTGTTCAATCGCTCCGTACCCGTACACCGTACCGAACGTATCGTGCACTCTGGGCTTCAGCTGGACAGGGATCAGCTGGTTCAAATGACCTCTTGACCTCTTGACCTCTCGGGAGATGCACCCGTACTGTCTGGCCAAGGCCCAGCAGTCTGAACACAAATATTGTGCTACGGCGAACATGAGTTCACAAGGCTCTCACTCTCACGAATCCTGCTATGTTCAAAGCTGACACGTTTCATCCTCATCTTCAGCCTCACCATCAAGCTGAGAGCTGGATCTCAGTGCATGTTCCCTTACATGCTAGCTCATATTCAGAAATCTTAATATGCATCTCAATCCTGAAACTTGAAAGTCTTGTCTTCTTTATTGAGCATCAGCAGAATCACCAAGCTCGCAATCATCATCACAACGCCAATGCTGGCCGCGCGACATCTTTATGTCTTCATTTTTGCACCCAGTTGATTATCATGCTGACTAGTCTCATTGTGATTCTACACCATGCCACATATGCAAACATCGACCTGGGCGATGCAGCCATCAACAAGTTATTCTTCTGCAACGATACCGAAGAGTTGGTCAATCAAACGAGGCCGCGGCCCAGTGCAATTGAATACTTTGTTCTCGATGCTGGAATGCCATTTACATCGTCGTCTCCCAGGTGAGTTTGACATTGAGCATCGCCAATCGAATATGTTTGGTCGCAATATTGGTGGCAACAAATGTTCATATGGAGAAGGACATGAAAATGGCACAGACCATCAGGAAGGCGCAGGTAGGTGATAGGACCTGACCTACCTACATCTTCATACAGCAAGGAAGGCGCATTGTATCGGTCAGCTCCTTTATCCACGTATGTAGGGCTTTACCCCGAATGCAGCACCCTATGCATTTCACAAGCTTCAGCATGGTCCCTATAGGTCCTGTACGGGGGATAGAGGCAGAGCCGCAATCCCTCATAGCATCTGGTGAAACATGAGTTTGATCCTTGACATGCTCTGTGTTAGGCTTTTGCTCCTGCATTCAGCTTAAGTTGTCGGGGTGGCCAAGGTCCAACTCGAGCTTTCCCAGCTCGCGACGGAAAACAAAATCCTGAAATTGGTGTCAAAATGAGGTGACGGACTCCCTCTCTCGTAGAAGGTAAAAATCCCTCATAGTGTTAACTTTGGTGGGATGAAAATGGATCCATGCGGTTGAACGGGCATGTGAAGCAAGAAAGATTTAGCTGCCACTCCTGCCAAGCTCAAATCGTATTTGCTGCCACTTAACTGGATACAGGCATTTTGCACTGTCAGATCAAGGAGTTGCTGAGGCGCAGTTGCACCTGCCGGAAAGACGGAATCGATCAATTTCTGGGCGTAGTATACGACCCAGATACTTCCCTCAAACTCTCTATCATTCGCACCCATCGTCCATCCTCTTCAATCCTCCCTCCACCTGCAATTTTTGGCTAATCAATGAGACATTTTTTGCTGATTCGTCTGCTTTACCCCAGGTCTTTTGAGAGGCTGTGCTTAGAGCTTCCCAGCTCCAGTTGTGGAAGTTTTCTCTCTAGGAACGAACTTATTGGCAACAGAATGAGGAAGCGTGCTACAAGTCACGCACAGAGGCTTCTTTTCTCAAGCATCAAGAACAGATTTCTTGTGTGAATACGAGAACTTGAAAGTCCACGCCAGATATGAGGCCAACTCATATATCAGGGTGGGCTTTGTCCTGTCCTCAAAGACATCTCCCCTCTTCTCATCCTCGTCCGGCCGCGCACAGTGTCTTCATCTCTGAACCCACGCCCTCTGTTCTCCACTGCCCTAGGCACACCCCTCAATCTCGTCGACATGGCGGATATCGACCACTTGGAGACCAGTCTCGGGAAGCCTGTTGTTCTGGAGACTGTAGCATCCTCCGGCCAGGAAGATGACAACATCAACGCTATTCTCTCTGCCAGGCGTCGAATCCGCTATGAAGGCGACGAAGAGGACCACAGCGGCCCGTCCAATGCTGCCGACATCGGTTCTCCTCTAAGAAGACGTGCTTCTACCTACTCAGTACATTCGCTGTCGAGTGTTCGAAGTGGAAGGCGCACCGTTGACCCCTCGGTCGTCCTTCCTGTCCAGTATCGCACTCTCAGCTATGATATTTCCAACGTCAAAACAATTGAGGACGCGAAGAATATTCAACAAAAAGCCGCAATCGGTGAGCCAGATCTGTTAGCCGAGGTGCCT
This sequence comes from Cladophialophora exuberans, assembly GCA_030068005.1. NCBI lineage: Eukaryota > Fungi > Ascomycota > Eurotiomycetes > Chaetothyriales > Herpotrichiellaceae > Cladophialophora > Cladophialophora exuberans. Next base: position 50,690 of record JANSVK010000133.1, read on the forward strand.
TTACTTGTTGTGCTGATCATGCTGGTTAGATGTCGGAAGTCTCGAATGGCATCTGCTGACTCCTAAAGAGATCTGTCTTCGGCTGAAGACTTCAACAAGCACTGGTCTTACATCTGCTGCCGTCAGAGAGAAAACTGCTGAATTCGGCCGCAATGTCCCCTCTCCTCCGCCATCGCGTCTTGCTCAAAAACTGTTCGGTTACTTCTTCGGAGGTTTTGGTTCCATCCTTTTAATTGGCAGCATTCTTGTCTTCGTGTCTTGGAAGCCTCTAGGTCAACCCCCGGCAGTGGCGAACCTCGCCCTCGGTATAGTCCTGGCCGCAGTCTTTTTCATACAAGCAGCATTCAATGCATGGCAAGACTTTTCTTCTTCGCGTGTGATGAATAGTATTACCGGTATGCTACCGGAAGCCTGCCATGTTCTACGAGAGGGGAACAAATACGCAATCCAGGCCGCTGAAGTGGTCCCTGGTGATATTCTTTACTTCAAGGCTGGCGACAAATTACCCGCCGATGTTCGCTTTGTCGACGTCTCCACAGATGCCAAATTTGACCGCAGCATCCTGACCGGCGAATCACTTCCTATGGCAGCAGTCACGGACTCCTCAGAGCAGAACTATCTCGAGACTAGATGCATCGGTATGCAAGGTACTCACTGCACGTCTGGTCGTGGCGTTGGTGTCGTTGTGTCCACTGGTGACAGCACTGTCTTTGGTCACATCGCGAAATTGACCAGTACACCGTCAACGGCCAGAACAACTTTACAGAAAGAGGTGCTCCGATTCGTCATCATCATCGTTGGACTCATGGTCCTCATGAATATCATTGTTGTCGCCGTTTGGGGAGGCTACATTCGGCAGGCACATCCCGACTACATCAACGTGCCAACCTTGATTGTTGATATCGTCTCGGTTGCCATCGCTTTCGTACCCGAAGGCCTGCCCATTGCCTTGACAGCCTCTCTTACAATCACTGCCAACATCATGAAGAAGAATAACATCTTGTGCAAGTCGCTGAAAACAGTCGAAACCCTCGGATCCGTCTCCGTTCTTTTGTCCGACAAGACGGGCACCTTGACCAAGAACCAGATGGATGTCACGGAGTGTCTCATTGGTCTCACTACTATGACAGCTCAAGATGTTGCGAAGGCTATGGTCAACAGTAGGGGTGAGGCTAAGTCAAAGCCGGCTGCGCTTGAGCAATTGCGTGTCCTCTCTGCGATTTGCAATGCTGGCGAATTCGACCCAACCACGATTCATCTGCCGCTCGGGCAAAGAAAAGTAATTGCGGATGCCACGGATTCAGCTATACTTAGGTTTTCTGAGAGTCTTGGCCCAGTGGCTCAAATCAGAGACCTGTGGCGCGTAAGATTTGACCTGACGTTCAATTCCAAGAACAAGTTTGCCTTGAGGGTAGTCTCTGCTGAGACTTCTGCCGCGCCCGGTACGAGCATGAGCCTTGCAGAGGCAAGCAATTTTGATACCGAACAAGACTTGGTTTTGATGATCAAAGGCGCCCCGGATATTCTGCTTCCAAAATGTAACAATTACGTTGGAGAAAATGGACAGGTCTACGAACTCGATGATGATGTCCGCTTGTCACTTGAAACTACGAAGGATTCCTGGTCAAGCCAAGGAAAACGAGTTCTGCTCTTGGCTCGCAGAGTCCTTCCAGCAAATATTTTGCATTCGACTCCGAATGACAATTCCTTTGAGACAGACGCTCTGAAATATGCCAGCGGTTCTCTCACATTTATATCACTGCTTGGTATTGTCGACCCTCCAAGAGAGGAAGTCCCGAGCGTTATCCAAACCCTTCGCCGGGCTGGTATCCGTACCATGATGGTCACAGGGGATTTCAAGCTGACCGCGCAAGCAATTGCTCGCTCTTGCGGGATCATCACAGTTCCTGACAGCCAAGTGCAAAGTATCAACAATCTTCCAAGGTTTCCTCCGCCTGTCGCAGTCGAGAAAAAGCCAGTAAAAAGGTCAAACTTGCTCCCCAAGGAGAATAAGGCGATAATTTTGACAGGTGCCGATCTTATGACTCTGCTGCCTCACCAATGGCACTCGCTGACAACCGAGTACAGCGAGGTGGTGTTTTCCCGTACTACCCCAGACCAGAAACTGCGGATAGTCCGAGAATTCCAGTCAGAATCTTTCGTGGTTGCCATGACCGGCGACGGGGTCAATGACGCGCCCAGTCTAAAGCAAGCAGATATTGGCATCTCACCTGCATCGGGTTCTGACATTGCGATCGAAGCATCTGATATGGTGCTTCTCGGGTCCTTTTCTGCGATTCCCGAAGCTGTCATGTACGGACGTGTGGTATTTGACAACCTGAAAAAGACTGTCGCATACCTCTTGCCCGCGGGCTCCTTCTCCGAGCTCTGGCCAGTTATGACCAGCGTTATTTTTGGCCTGCCGCAGGTATTGTCCAGCTTCTTGATGATCATAATTTGCTGCTTTACAGATTGTGCGGCAGCTACAATGCTCGCTTACGAAAAGCCAGAGGCAAACGTCATGATGAGACCTCCACGCGATGTTCACAAGGACCGACTCGTCGACTGGCGATTGCTCCTTCAGTCATACGGGTTGGTGGGTCTTCTCGAGACCCTTTGTTCCTTTGCGATGAGTTTCTGGTACTTACAGCGCCATGGCCTCAGCTTTGGTGCTCTGTGGTTTTCCTTTGGCAGCATCCCTATCCCTACAGGGCAGACTGAGAGTGACGTCTCATACCGTTTGACTGTTGCAAGCTCTATTTACTTTGTCACACTTGTGGTCATGCAATGGTTTAACCTCATGGGCATGCGAACACGGCACCTTTCTATTTTCCAGCACCCACCTATTTTGAACCTCAAGACCCAGAACTGGCTTCTTTTCCCTGCAATTCTTTTTGCTCTAGCGGTCGCCTTGATTTTTACTTTGGTGCCTGGAATTGGGTATCTTGGATGCGAGAAGGTACCTATCGAGCATTGGTTTCTCCCCATGGCATTCGGAGTGGCGCTTCTAAGTTTGGAAGAGCTTAGGAAGATGTGCGTGAGGAGATTCCCTAGCGGGTTTCCGGCAAAGCTTGCTTGGTAGTGATGAGATGGAACATGAGCCTATTCGTATCATAGGGGGATAGGGTTGTCTCCTCCAGAATCCGGCTTGCATAAGTCCCGATGGGCGAAACAGCCATCAATGCCAAGCTTTGTGAAGCTCACCACTTGTCCATCTCCATTCAAGACGAATGTCCTTGACAGGTTTAGACGCGATCAGGGGGTGAATTAAGAAATAAGAACCGAGATCTGGCATTGATGCCCCTGAAATCGTTTATGACTTGGATCAGGACTAGCTTACGAGATATTCACGTGATCCATCACGGTTGGTTGTCGCTCGTTGGCACTTGTTGTGTTTCGATGGCCGCAGCGGGTTCCCCAGTCCCAAAACGGCTTAGCGCGCTTACTCCAAGCATACCTGGCAGGCGAAACCCAAACCTCCTTCGACATCTTGCGGCAGCTAAAGTCTCAGATCTTCCTCACGACTCACCTTGTTGCTCGGTCGGCGCCTCAGCTTGACTTCTTTCCTGTCGTTCCTGCGGCACCAAATGTTTTGGTTGCTGCCACCGGCCTGCGATGAGATTGTGCCACTTGACCCAATTCATCCTCGTGGCCTGCCATCATGTGCTACAATGCCTTCTTTCGTCGAAGATCATGTCATTTCACCGCCAAAAGCGCTGGTCATTGCTGTCTCCATCACGTCATAAGGTTCAGACTCGACACGATAACAACATGACCTACCGCCTGAACATGGGTTCCCTACAGACACGGATGTCCTGTCGTCCGGGAATGCGTATCTAAGTTCGCTTCAACTCTGTTGCCTTTGCTTTTTCGGGTTTTGATCTGTTCGCCAATCTCTCTCCCTTCTTGCCCCCAAAGCGGGTCGGGCTTGTTCGTTCTTTTTCCCTTTTACGCGCCTCGCAGGCCGTACCTTTCGTTCGATATATCTCCCAAGATGTATTGACGATACATTCATTCCTTCTCTCTTGTCGATTTTGTCAGTTACACGTTCTCTCTTCGCATTTACGGCGCTGGCGCTGAGCGCTGGCCGCTGATTGTCTTCACTTCTGTTTTGACTATTTGACTATTTGACGTTGTGCGTTGAGCCGCCTTCTTTTGGTCATTCGTTCAGTGGATTCGACTTCTTCGACAGACCCGCACAGTATCGTCTGAACAACGGAGCACAGCAAGTTTGGGCTCTTTCGGCAGTTCGCACGGATCTATCACAGCATAATCGAGACCAACACCACACTCTTATCAACATGCAGGTCCGAGCAGTTCAAGTCATACTGCTAATTTTCTCGCTCATCCTTTCCGTCATCATCCTTATTGCTTCTTCGAAATATGCAGCATGGTCTCATGTAATGGTCTCAGCGAAGGATGGAACTTGGCTGTAAGTGGGATTATACCAGGCATCTCTGGTGGCAAAGCGACTTGTCTGCGAAGGTGGAGCACTGACATCTATATTTCTCAGACCGCTCGTCTTCTACGTTGGCACCATACCGTTTTTCTCTCTCCTATACGTCGTCGCACACCTAGCGGCCTTGCAGTTCAACGGTCTCCCGTCACCATCTTCCCTTTCACCCCGTGGCTCCTTATTGAGCCTCAACGGGCACCGCTATAATCCAGACTACACCGTCACCACGACATTCTTCATCCTTTGCATCTCAGTCTTGCACACTCTGACGTGGTTGATGCAATCGATTCTCTGTACATCTTGTGAGCTGGTCCCCATACTCGCTGGCCACCAGGGTCTGGTACCAAAATGGTGTCCTCAGTCACGCTTCCGCGACTCGGGTCAGCCAAACCTGGCAAATATGCTGGGGACGCTCGCCACGGTCAAGGACTTCATGCAGTGGATTATCGTTGCTGTCGCCGCTGCTTTGATCGAGTGTGCTCGAAGGGAATATCTTCTGGCGGAACGTATACGACGCCAGCAGATGCGCATGATGGGTGCAGGTGTGGACTTTGGAGGACCGAGTAAAGGCACTAATGTTGATCTTCAAACCAAGATGGCTGGAATGGAGCTCAACGAAATCAGTGGACCAAAATTGGTCTTTCGTGCGGAAGAAGAAGCCCGAAGGAGGAAAGAGGAAGAGGAGAGGAAGAAACAGGAGGAGGAGAAGAAGAGGAAGCGGGAAAACATGACCACCGGAGGAGCCACTCTGCCGCCGCAGCCTACAGGTCCTGGTGTGCCAGGAAATAAAGACAACTACTACGGCAATGGCATGGGTTTGCAAAGAAGTGGTACCTTGAATTATATGTATGAGTCCAGAGTCGGCGCTGGTGGCGCTGGCAGTACGAACTCCGCGTCCCCTCCACGCTCCAATGTACCCGACAGACAAGCTTCCGAACCAATCGCACCTCCTCCACCGGGAAAAAAGGACAATTATTATGGCAACGGCATGGGGCTCCAAAGAAGCGGTACAGTGAACTATGAATCGAGAATTGGAGGAGGAGCAAGATCAGGTGGGTCCGACAATACAACCTCTCTAGGGCCTACGCCACCCGCGAAACAATCCCTTCAACCAGCAGCGGCCCTTCTACCCATCAACGAGGAAAATTCCTACGGCAAGCCCACGGGATTGCAAAGATCTGGCACCTTGAATTACGAATCGAGAGTCGTCATGGGAGGGCAAGGGATAGGCGCTGACCCTAACGCCATGCCACGACCCGTTCCTCCTGCGAAACGGCCTTCGCAAAAACCCATGGCGCCAGCTGTGCCGGGGAACAGTGACAACTACTACGGTAATGCAACTGGTGCCGCAAACGGCTTGAAAAGGAGTGGGACGTTGAATCACATGTACGATTCGAGGGTATAGCCTCGTTCAGGACTGGTGCCTCGTCGACCTGATCCAGGGTGACCCTCAACGAGGCTTTCGAAACGAAACATGAGAGTATAGACTTACCCTTTCTCTTTGGGGCCTACGGATAAGGAGGAAAGAAGATAGGTGGATGTCGTTCTACGGAAACACCTAATCCGTGAAAAATTGTGTTTCAAAAGCACAGCATCACACCACCTCGCTTCACCTGATACACTACCACTGCAGGTCCCAAGAAATAGCCAAGACTTTCCGCCGGAGCTTGAGCGAAAGATTTGGCCTAGACTCGGAACGAAATGAAATGCGCACGCCCAGTCGTCCCCAAGTCACCAGGCCTGGATCCGTTCATTTGAATCCATGCATACAAAAGACAAATAGAGCCAGTTTCACCATTCTCATTTATCGGACCAGCGCGACCATTGTTGCGGTCGAAAAAGGAAATTGGAAACCCGAAAAACCACCAGAGCGAGAGCGAGAGGAACGAAGGAAGAAGAAAAATGCACACCAGGACCCAGTCCACGGCACCAGGATCACCAAGTCCACATTTAGAGATACCCGCCCAAAGAAAAACAGCACGAAGGCGAAATTTAAGGGATGTTTTTTGTCTCTCACGGCTGAGGAGTCGATCACCATCCATTCATTCATTACCTATGGGGCTAGGCAAACCGGGCCTGGTGTTTTTTTCTTTCCATTTTTGAGGTTGCTTTTAGATTCGGTCTTGTGTATTATACATGTGCCCCCTCCCCTACCTTACCCTTGGTAGCTAGATATCTTGTTTATGTACACACATATAGCTGTGTGCGTGGGACCCAGGCGGGAACATTGTCAACATGTACACAGTATGCATGCTGCGTGTGTTCCGATGCCCGGGTCTACGCGCCCCAAAAAAAGAAGAGATTGATACTCTCGTATACTGGTGTCTGTGTCCGGTGCGTGTGCGCGTGCGATGAATAATGTTGATGGAATCACTGCCTACCGCCTATTTCGTCTGGGGGCCCATGGTAGTATTTTGGTTCTGTACCTGGCCAAATACGTCAATTGGGTGCCATCAGGTTACCCTATGCGGCCTGCCGCTTTCGAGCAGCGGGCGACGTGAAACTATTACCTACCTTGCGTGCATATATGGAAGTCGGAACTCCACGACGACCCTCCGCCCCCCTTCTCTATTCAGCTACCTGCATACGTGCGGGTGGGTGGGCGGTGCTCCATCGAGGACATGTATGTTACCTGAAAAGGAGATCATACGCACGGTAATAGTTTCCGCCTCGAGCAGGCAGGGTGTCGGATGCCTTGCTACCTAGGTAGGTAAATTGTGGAGTGTAAGCCGCAATGCAGTATTTCCGTCTGCTCGAAAGGGCACTGTGTACCAAGAGCACCGACGGATTTACATGTGACATTATCTACAACTACGGTAGTCCAAGGCCGGAGGAGAGGAATGAACCTCTTTAGGGAAGGCTCGGAGGAGGTACGGCAGACAGCATTCGAATACCCATGCCTAGTAAAAAATCACAATGACTGTGGTATCTCTCGTAGGCATTCCATGGTTTGCAATTTTGTTTTGCTTCAGACTGCTTGCTGCTTAAAACACCCGCCCTCCCGCTAACAGCCGCGCTCTGAGTAATAAACCACAGGCAATGTGGGAAAACAACGGCGCATTGGTATTAATACATAACCACACAAACTTAGCAACAAGCCCTTTCCTGTTTGTTGCGGAACATGTCCATTCTTGGCCATCACCTCGAAATCCTCCCAGGTAGGACGAGCTTGGCGGAAGAAGGAACGCTCGTAGGAAGCAGCCTCCTGACAATCTGTCTTCCTGCCAAGATGGGAACGCAGCTCACGATGATACAAGTCCTTCTCAGCCACTGACTGGGCACAACCGATGTCTCAGCCAGCCATTTTGAACACATATCAGACACCAAGAATCAGAGAAGACCGAACCAGGCAGCAGCAGAGGCCAGTCTCTGTTTCATTAATTCTGACAAACGACTCCAACGACCCCAATCCTCCCGTGTACACCCGATGCCGGACCGCAATAGACCGACATACAGCGTTCTGGTGTTGCCCGCAAACGCTGGACGGCTCTTGGCGCGCGACCTCTTCCTCGCGTCGCGCTCGCTTCGAGGACTAGTCCCAACCTCGAGGAGCAGCGCAACAAATCCGAGTCCACCTCCGAGCCGGAGCCTGATTCCTATTCCGATGCCGATGATGCCGATTCTGCTGAAGACACCAGATTAACCCAGTCGAACCTTGGGTCGAAAAATTCCAGCCGTAATTTGAGGTCCAATGAATTCGAGTCGAAATCTGAAGACCTAGATAATGAAGTGGAAGTGGTTGAGAATATGTGGACGAGGCGGGACTACGCCGACGAAGCAGAGACGGGCACTGGCGCTTGGGAGTTGGGTCTCGTAGTAAGTTTGGGAACTGCAGCACATCTTTTGTTAGTATCGCATGTTCACAACTTCGAATGTGAAGACATCTTAACTTACTGGTCATGCCATAACCCTCCGTCTTACCATCACGGTCTCTATTGTCTATCTCCACTTTGATCGCGACATTCAATCCCCCTTTCAACGACGGTGCTGCAGCCTCTGTACTGATACCATCTGCGGCAGGGTGCATCGTGCCTGCACCCTCTTCGCCAGCATGGAGATAGCCATGGCCATCCGGACCACCATTGCGTGGTCGGTCTTTGCCCGTCTTTCCAGTTGTTGCCACATCCTCGGGACTTGGTTGTGCCGCGGCGTTACCGTTCATACCGTTCGCAGGTTCATGTGAGCCTGTCTCATCATCTGGAATCTCGGTTATACATGCGTAATTACGGCTAGGCATTGTACACTGGTTCCAATCAGCGCCCTTCATGATGCCGCCAGGTTGTTTGTTGAACATCTTCAACAGTGTTTCGTCTGTGTTGCCGTCTCTCAGGTGATGAATCTTGTTCCTTCGTGCGAGCAAATTCGCAACAGCCTTCGGAGGCGGCTTGTTCGTGATGGCACTGGAGATGACGTTGGCCATATATCGCGGATCTTCCATAGCGTCTACGTTGTCCGCTGGAGCCGAGTAGAAGCGACCAAGTGCAGCAAGATGTACGTCTCCTCCCAGAATGGTTACTCGAACCGAGAATTCTTTGGCAAGCTTCTGCAAGCGGATAATCAACTCACGACGTTCGGTTTTGTGGTGCCGCGCCGTATAGTGGTCGTCCAAGTCATCCAGCAGATCGACAGATCCGTCAAACGAATTGAAAAGGCCCCCTGCTATTCCGAACCTCTTGTTCAGCAAACGGATAGGCCCAATCAACGGCGACGACAGGATGTTTTCCAACCAAGCTAGTCGGGGATAAGCGATGGGTACACCAAGCAAGAGAATGAGGTGCTTGATTTCTCCATGAGCTGCTCTGAACTCGGTGGCAAGTCTCTCAAAGATTAAATCGTATGTATCGGGGTAATTGACTTGTTTTCTCGTTCGTTCTGTTCTCGCGTCAATGCCGCAGAAGGCGATCCGTCGACCAAGACGCATGTACAAATTTCGTGATCTTTCTTCAACATAGGGGCCCGGTCGTTTCCCGACAATCCAGCTGGGATCATCTGCTGGTCTTTTGTAAACATAAGTGTTTTTAAGCTGGCGAGCATCAGCACCCGCCGTGCCATTGGTGTCGGCACTCATAGTCTTAGGCGCATCTGTGGTGAAGGTTGAAACTGGAGGCGCAGTGTGATGCTGGAACAAGCAGTAATACTTGAAGCTGACACCACCGAGGCCACGGAATACGGCACATCTCATGAAATGGTCTGTATAAGAGCCAAAACCGTCAATGATGTCGTGGTCATCCCAAATATTGATTTGAGGAATCTGAGCGTTGGCCGAAGCAAAGGGCTCTGTGGAATACCATCGCACGTAGTTGTCAAAATAATACTTGTCGCATTGGTTCCGCAGGTCTTCGCCAAAAGGATAGTCCCTTCTCTTCCTCGGATTGGCAATGGATGTCCATTCCTTAAGCGGCCCCTTAACACGAATCGAGTCATTGTAAATCTGATCGCCTCCTCCGATCATGACATGGAACGGGCGCTGCTCGTGAGTTCTCAGGACGTCGTTCCAGAGGGCGGGACCTGGGAACATCCTTTATTAGTCGGGTGACCCATGCAATTTCACTGTGTCGGTGGTTTACTGACCTGACCAGAAATCCTCATCTGTACCAACTGAAAATCCGTTACATGAATGGAACATTATGCGCATAGAGTCGGTGGCAGCGGGGACAACAAATTGCCGCGAAGGTGCGTTGCTGACGTCTGAGAGGAAGCTCATTTGTGATATTGAGTACTCCCATTTTGCCTCTGCTTCCACGAGGGGAACTTTCAACGTAAATCGCCAGAAGGTCTTGTCCGGATCTGAATAAAGCTTCAAACCATCCACAGAGTGCGCTTTGGATGAGGTGATGTGTGTGCCCGCAGCGACTGCGCCGAGTGTTTTGAGATCAAGGGATGGTGTCTTGAGGCCAGGCTTCGTGACGAGGAGGACGGAGCCGTGCCAGTATGCCGAGGATCCTTCCTCGCTCATGCGCTGGTAGTTGAGGAGAGGCCCGCAAAGAACTTCGAACTCGTCGCTGGAATTGGTGATTTCTGGGCCTTGTCCGTAGCCCTCTTGAGATTCGGTCGCATGGAGCGGCTCCTCGGCATGGCCACTGGTAGGACCTAGATTCGATGTCAGCCCGGGAAAGAGAAGGGACGCGCGGAACAGCTTACCATCCATTGCTTCAGCAGTGCAGTCTCGCGCTCTCGACTTGTTGTATTGGGAAATCTAATGAATTAATAGCGCAAGCTTCCAGAAGCGTGCCGCGTGCAATATCGTGTGCCCCAGCTCCAATGAGGCAGGTTGAGGAGCAGTCCAGGCCTCGTCAAAGGTGGTACAAGGAAGACGGGAATGTTTATTGTACACAGAATAGTGATAAGGCAATAGAAAGAAAGTCTCAAGGGATACACAATAGCGTTGCAGGCAAGATTAATGATTTCAAGAAGAGGCAGGTGTTGCAGTCGAATCCCCAATCCCGTCCCAGTCCCTCTGCCCGTGCAGTGATTTGAGTGTAGATAGACTGGCACTGAATTGTGAGAGGCTGGTCGCTGGCAGCTGGTGGTGAGATGCTTCCGATGTTGCTATGTATGATGACGCCAAGCAGCCGACGACAAGGCCTGGAGATTGGAACCCGCAGCGGGTCATTTGGTGAACGACTTCAGCTGGATCGTCCCTTTCGTGCATACCGCTAAGGGCTTGGAATACCAGACCGAGCATCAGGTAGACACTCCCCGGCACTTTAGAGGCTCACTCCGGGCTCTCTTACCATCTACAAGCACCTAATAGGCTCCCACCAAGTCTAATGCTCTGCGCCGCGCAGTAGGTAACTTCAGCACACATCATCACAGTTGGCATCAAGCTTCCAGAAAAAACCTGAAATAAGGCATCTGGCGAACATAAGCTGTGCTCCTATTTGCTCTAGCCACGACGATGTGCATCAGCCACAATGCTTGTATCGCGTCCAGTGTGCCGCCAGATCCCGTAACACCAATCCTCTGCTTCGGGGTCCGTGGTCGTTACAGGCTCTGCGCAACGGAGAAACGGCCCACGTACTTGTACTCGGAATTAGTGCATGAAGAAACCAACCCATGTGCCCCAGTGCTATCGTAAAGCCATCAAATCTGTACAGTCCATCGTCAAGTTAACATCAACCTTCCTTGTCGTCCTTAGGTTGAGGATCCCCAATGCCGCTGTCATAAATGGCGAATAGCGTATCGCTCTCTGGGAGACACGGACTGTCATAGATCTTGCAAATTCGAGTCTCTCCACGGCCTTTCTTCAAACTCAATCTCGTGGTGCTCGCATGAGCAATGATGTTGCCACCAATCGGCTTCTTGGGGTCTGGATTGAACATGGCACTGGGACCGCCGTCCACCTGGGCAACCACCTGGTTTGTGATGACAACTGCGATACCAAACTCGTCTGCCAGTCTCTGCAGAATTCGCAGGAACTTGGCCATGTGTGACTGGCGAGCCGACAATTCTCCTCGGCCGTTGTAATCCGTCCGGTACAGAGACGTTGCTGAGTCTACGATGAGGAGGGAGAATCGAGTCTCGCACATCATCTGAGACGCCTGCTGGAGAAGTTGCAATTGATGTTCAGAGTTGTATGCGCGGGCGTAAGCCACGTTGTCGAGGACCTCCTCTCCTTCTAGACCATATCGCTGGGCCACCGACAGCAGGCGGACAGGTCGAAAGGTTCCTTCAGTGTCGATATAGAGACATTTTCCTTCTCCACCGCCCATATCGAAGGGCAATTGACAGGTGACGGCTAACGTATGACAAATCTGACTCTTCCCAGTTCGAAACTCGCCAAAGATCTCAGTAATGGAGCCCGTCTCGATGCCGCCTCCAAGCAACCGGTCAAGATTTTTCGAGCCGGTCGTAATGGAGATGAGGTCGCTTCTTCGGGCGTGCATCTCGGTCGCGGTGGTAAAGCCCATCGGCACTAATTTCATCGCTACCCAAGTGGTCAGCGTATAAGGGAACAAAGTCTGGTTTGATCATGCTGTACCTTCATTAAGTAGTTTCAAAGCTTTTGCCTCCGAAATGCCCTTGATTTGTTCCAGCTGCCTCCTAGGCCTGACGGAAGCGTCAGCAATTGATGCAATGGGAAGTGTGAGAGGTTCCGTACGTATATGCGATCGACTCAACAGTATGATAGCCACCTTCGACTACAAGCTTGATGTCTCGCTCAGTCAGGCCAGAAACACCCTAACAAGTTCAGCATAGATGGTCTGCATAGAAACGCTGTGGCGATGCTCACCACCAACTGAGAGATAGGAATCGGAGCCCCAGGTCCGCCGGGCATATCCTCAAATTCATCTTGAGCAGCGTCATTGTTATCGGTTTGAGTCATCTTGAAGTACGAAGATACACGAAGATTGGCGATTTCTTCAAGGAGTAGCAGGCGCAGCTAAGGTGAAGGATCAGGTGCAGTAGGTGAGTAAGTGGGTGACTCGGAGGCGGGTCTCGGAAAGCGCGTCTCTCGGGCTGGGAACCGCGTCGAGGCAAAACACGCGGTCACATGATCTCAGATGCACCGTTTTGGAGGCCTCCCTCGTTGGTTCTACCAGTTATCTCCTCCTCAGCTTCCTGCTGCTTCTAGGTGTCTTCTCTGTCTCTGCTTGGTAGCAGTGAAACCCAAGTCTTTCAATATTTGGTGCCACCCTAGTCTGAGATTTTATTGAGAGAGAGAAAAAAAACAAGGAAATGTCCCATTCTTCAAGTCCCGTCTCCCCCCCGTCAGTTGAGTCTTGTTCCCTGTTCCGCTGAGTCAAATTCCTTTGTCTTTCCACCGGTTCCGTTGCTATGCTCCCAGCTCACGATAGATAATTGTACACAGCAAACCCGATATCGCCAAGGCTTGCATCAAATTATGTTAATTTTCCCGTCCCGTCTGCCCGTCAAGAGTGATGATCTGTGTCCCTCAAACGTGTCGCTCAAACGCAAAGTTCACGATATCCCAGCAACATGCTTTTTTGTGCTTGTCCAACCCAGCAGATACCTTTTGCGTCGTCCGGTGTGCCCTTGGTTTTCCCCCATATTCTGCGCCGATGTTCTTTTTCGGGATGCATATTCGTTCGTTATCGACATCCATCATTCTACACATCTTGCAACATAACCCATAAACGCCTCATTAATCAACAATCGTTCCATATCTTCCGTTGCCATCTGAATCACAACTTCGAGGTAGTCTCGTCGGTTGTCCCGTGGAAGAACGATGCATGAGCCAGGATCTCTACTCCACGGCTTGCGCACCCAGTCTGGACGACCCAGACCCATGTCGAAGGTTCCCTCATAGAGGGTCAGCTTCTCCCAGCTCGTGATGTACATGTCTGCGCCAGTGGCTCGATTCATGTTGCTTCCTTGGAGGTCTCTAACATCAACATTTGGTCTTGGATACAGAGTAAGTGCAATTGCCTTTCGAATGTAATCATCATTAACACTGTTGATAGCTTCGCGGATGACCGCTGCTGTCTCAGTCATTGAAGAACAGCTCATATCTTCCAGATGGCCAAGAGACATTTCCGCAGAGGCAAAATCGACAGCAGCGCCGAAATAGTATTCCGGAAGAGGCTTTTTGACCTTGCCGCGAATGTCGACCGGAATGTTGAGTCTTGATTTCTCGATAGCCTGGTCGGCAGCCAATGACGGAATTCTAGCCTTGGTCATGGCGTGCCAAATCAGCGTCATCAATGCATCGTTACGGCTCCACGCCTTCAATTCGTTCCTCAACTCTTCAAGCTTGACCACTGGGATGGCGAAGACGCAGCCACGGCCTGGTAGTTTCACCGCAGAATCCTCAAGACCTGGCGGAAGCACACTTTTCGTCTTCAAGACACGACTGGAGGTTTGATTTGCCGATGGATAGGACAACTCAGTCCGGACCTGGCTCTGATGTTTAGCGAAAGAGTCCAGTCTCATGGACAGACTTGGCACATCGAGATTGTCGCCGTTCAAATCACGTCTGAATGTGAAATCATCGTCGAGAATGCCTCCTGAAATGAGCCACCCAACACCAGTTCCATCCGAGATGCAGTGATGCAAGTAGACGGAGACAATGATGCCTCCGGCCACCATGTTTGCCTGGACTCGAAATACTGGGGCCCTATGTTCATCGGCAGATTCCCCTAGTGCTGACACAAGTTCTGGTTTGATGATGCTTGGCGGTAGTGCTTTTTTACACAGTTGGTCGTACGAGTACGGCACCTCATGCGTCAAATCTCGTTCACCGACCTTGGGATATTCGAGGAAGTCAGTGTCAGAGAACCGGATCTCAACGGCGCCGACTCTGTTTTCGGGGTTCTCGACGGCCACGACATACCCGCTCAGGTATGGTTTGGCGTCAACAGTTTTCCTCACGAAGTTGTTGAGCTTCTCGAGGGCTCCGGGCAAATCTGTTGGGCTAGGTAGGCGGTATGCCAGACAGATACGAATATAAGATCGAGGCATACAGTGTTCGATACCAGACAGCTGAATGACATGATCTGAGCCTGGATGACTGTATGGGTTGACGTCTCCATTGACTTCAGAGTCCAGGTGTGAATCTTGGTCTCCGGCAGTGTGGACAGCCTCCCCATTGAAGATGAGCTCCAGGTCACCGTTGACTGGTGGGTGGTCGGACAGGCAGCTGCCGGATGATGGGATCGAGTTCAACGAGGAGGATGCACTGTCATCATTGGTTCCGTTCGGGAGATCGGCCATGGTGCCGTCTAAGTCAAGATCAGTCGCTTTGATTTGGATCAGCCAAGGTTATGATGGTGCAAGTTCTTCAGGATGGGTTTTACCAGGGAGTATGCGAGTTGAATGATCAGGATGGATCTTGGCTGCCAGAATGCTTTGTGGTGTTATCGGAGTTGGCCAGTTTGGTCTGTGAGCATTATGAGAGAGAACAAGCATGGTGAGAGGAGACTTTTGTAGATCCCTTCGAGGCACTCAGGCCTTGAAGGTCAAGGAAAGAGGTGAGGCAGTCGTCAAAGCTTGGAACTACCAGTGAATCGTGGATTTCATATATTTGATCGTGGTGTTGGGTATTGGCCGTTGTCTCTTTGTTGATGTGATGTGGCACTGTGCTGAAGCTGGGGAACTTGAAGTCTGGTCAAGGTGAAGGCGGAAGGAGACGAGGCTTTATTCCGGACCTGCAGGCTTCCTCTTCCCCCCGAAGAGACCCAGTGGTGGTGTTGATGAGTCGGTCAGAGGAAATTGTACAGGCCAATCGGATACCAGGCTGCGTGGGTTTTGTGGCTACCAGAAAGCACAAAAACCCCAGAGTCAATGACCACAGTCATTCAACTGCCCATACTACAATGGACTAGCCCAGCCGTGGATGATAATGGGACGATATGGATACTAAATAGACGAAGTCATCCGGTAACATGGAGGATAGCGGGACATACAAGTAGTCAAAGGATGAGGAAATGTAGGTCGCCTTTCCGCGCAAAGGCCCGGATGCCTCCCCTCTACACTAGCCCTAGACCTTTGATCTCAGTGGAGACCTGGAGTGAGTTGACGGTCAAAAACCTAGGTGCCCACTTTGCGCTTGTGCAGATGGACCCATGTGGCCGTCTATAATTGTTTGGCTAGCGCGACCCCTTAGAGAGAGGTGCGTGATGTATGAGCTCGGAAGAAGCGCGAGGTACGAGAGACTAGGGGAGTGGGAGGGGGATGGATTACGGAAGGCCAATGGCCAGGGCAAGCCGGCGGCAGCAAGGCAATTGAATCTCGATATCTAGCATGTAAGGGAGCGCGAATGGGGGGACTGGCGGGAAGGTTTTTTTTTACCCTGCAAGGCCATGAATTGAGAAAAATGGATGGGATGGCATGGGATGGGACAACGGCATTACCAGTAGTCCAGCAGGTTCACCCCTGCGCTGTGTCACCTCGCCACTTTGCCGAACCGAAGGCAGTCAGCCTCGCTCTGCCCAGGTGCTCAAACTGGACGGGTGCCCATTCCATGCATCGAAAGCGGCCGGCTGGTTTTTTTTCTCACATGTGGCCAGGACAAGTTAGAAGAAGCAGCTTGAGGCACGGCACCAGTCTTTCTGGTCAGCTGAGCGATACAGGCGGTGGAGGGGGTTGAAGGGTCCTACTGTGCAGATCGGCAGCGCGGTGATGCAGTTGGTGCACGGCAAGCGGACAGGTCAGCGTGAAAAGAGGCACACGAAAGAGCGTGTGCGAGCACCTGAAGGCGCCGGTGAAACGAAGAAGCACGAACATGGACAGCGGCCAATGGAATCCGGCACAAGGCGGCAAGCGAGCCGTTCTGCTTGACATCGAGCGCTAACAGCATTTTGCAGCGTGCATGATGAAAAGGGTGGGTGGGTTTCGAGTGGTGTTGGATAAGAAACAAGATAGCAACCAGAGTGGTCAGAGACAGAAACACCTAGAGAGGGTGGGATAGTCGGCGGACCAGGGTGTGTTGAGGAACGACATGGGGCAGGTGGCTCCAGCACTCTCGGATTGAGCCGTTCGTCACAGTGCAATGGGCTGGTCTCGTCTTGTCCTGTCACCTAGAACATGTCCCTGGCTTCTGCGAATTGATAAAGTACTTCGGACCGCGAGTACCACAGATAGACGAGAGCGGTCTGGGGAAGGGGCCGGGAGGGGTTTGAAGGTCAAACAATAGTACTCGTATCTAGGGTAAGATTGAGGCCAGGAGCGAGGGAGGAGAGAGGGAGAGTGACAGGGAAAAAGTGGACTCGGGGTGATGCCAAAGGTTCTTTCGTCAACCATGATGTTCATTCTCTGTCAGGCTTGGATCATACAAGTAACATACACTTGTAGCTCCTAAGTGCCTCACTTTGATCACCCTTGAGATCGTCGTCGTCCCTGATGCCCAAGACCTGTGTCTCATTACGTCTTTACAGCCCAACCTGAACTCAAAAGGACTGCTCGTTGATACCCAAGCCGCCGATGAACGTCGTCCAAACTGCTCGATGATGGAATTTGCTGTGGCATTTCAGCGATCGGGGTCTGTCAGGCGCCGGTCGACGGGGATGTGACTCCCCGGAAGGGGAGCCTGCAGTTCCCCGTCCAGGGGCCTTCTCCCCTAGATACAAGAGAGGAAAGTCGTGCATTCCTTAGGGCTTGAGGCTAAAACCACTCAGCCCAAACCCTTAGCATGCTAGAGCGATAAGGCACGCTTCTGCGCTTTCTGGGGCCCGGGGCCCTTTGGGGCCTCTCTGGCGTTGTCCGTGGGCCTGGCCCGTCCCTTCTTCTGCCCGCTTATGATGCCACAGTCTGAAGATGGTAGAGACAAATCTTTGAGCAAAGACCTGTTGGCTTACCGGGTTGCCTCCTCTCGGTTACAATCCTGTGGATTCACCAATCCACTCGTTCTTCGCCTGCCATTGCTCGATTGATCCCGCAATTGGAATTCCTGTCCAGCAGGTGAGATCAGGCGGTAGAAGACAGGATTTATTCTCTTGCAGATCTCCGCAATGTGCAAACCTCTGGCACCCCTCTGGCACCCCTCTGGCACACCCCCCGGTAGTCTATTGCCCTTTAGGCCGTGTGAGACGACTATTCAGTGTAACTACGTCGGCCGCTGCTTGGAGGCACGGGGCCATGTCACATTCCGGAGTAGGCCGTGCACTGTGATGGTTTGGGTGACATCTCAGCTTGTTCTGAAGCCTCCTGGGGTCTGTGTGGGATAGGCGGTGGGCACATCTAGGCTGCAAGCCTTTTGACAGTTGGCAGGGAGAAGCAGCGACCTGCTTGTCGTTTATGCGAGGAAATCCTCTCCTCCTGCGCCATGTCTACTACTTTGCAGCGGTATCCTGGCGAGTCTCTGTTAGAGCCATGAACTGTCAATTATGATGTGTCGCCATCCCCTTTGTTCTCAGCCCATGTCGACCCACCTGTCCAAATAGTCACCATGTAGACAGGTGGCAGACAAACGTCTCGCAAAACGCGGACCGAGACGAAAACTCTCGGATCTTAGGTACACCGGCAATGGCTAAGGGGTCTCTCTCGCCAATAGTCCGTTGCAGTCTCCTCACCGCTATGATGATGCGTCTTTTCACAAGAGGCCAGAATGCCCTTCGCAGGAGATCGCCCGAAGGCAGCCGCTCAGGTTGCGAACCAGAAGTGGTTTTTGGAATGTCTCTGGCTTCCCGCTGAGATTCGTGGTGGTCAGAAGGAATAGCAGTACGCACGGATCTTTCGGTCTCTCCAAGGTTTGACTAAATCGTGACCGGAACTAGAAACAGGTTGTGAGAGACTGCATTTCGTAACGCTACCAGGCATGGTAGAATTAAGTGTGCTAAACGGACTAGAAATCCGAGATGAGAGGAAGGCAGTCACACGACAGCCATTAAGCTTCCAGGCAGACAAGCGTTCCGTCCATCCACCCGAACAAGGGCGAGTTTTTGAGGCAACAAACTGACCACCCGCGACCACGACCAGCCAGGCGCATGGTCAGCCCGTGGCGGTTTCTAAAATAGTTCTTGTACCACCTGTGGCGGTGCGGGGATTGCTTATTGAACCGTCTAAGCGCGACCATTCACCTATTGGGTCGCCGTCTATGTACAGAGCTTGTCGACGTATCAATCATTACAGGCTCGCACACGATGCTGTGTAACCAACCGATGATGACACTGTACCACCCGAATGGCCCGAGGTAGGATCCCTGCTGGAGCGAATCCAAGGCACATGCGCCGTCTGCATCGTGAGGCAGTTTTTGAGCACCCCACGGTAACTTTGACAGGAAAGTCATTTTCTGAAATGGTATTGCCTGGCTGGGGACTCATTGGTCAGTGCCAGGGAAGCCAGCACGCCACCAAACGACTTGCTGTGAACACTCGAGTTTGGTTCGAGGAGATACAAGGGGGTTGTCTCTCATCCGGGAAGCGAGGTGCGCGCCATGGTCATTTGTCACCAGCACGTCGTCTAAAAGTCCCAGCCTCGTGCCGATCGGGAGACAGAATCCTTCACAGCGAACAAATAACACTCCTGGGCTTTGGTGTGACGTGGACTTGAACTTGTAGCGACATAGGCAAGGGGAGAAGTTGGCAAATTGGCACGAATGGGCAATTTGTCAATATGCAGAACTAGACTTGGACAGGAGACTTCGGTGCTTCGGATCGAGACTACCTGATGGTCTGGGGTAACACAACGCATGCAGACACGGCAAGGTTGAAAGTCCTTCCTGCTCGTTGGTCGCGTTGCAAAAAGCTGTGGATCAAGCTAAACCGGGGAACGAAGTAGACACAGCTATCTCCAGGATTTCAGCAAGTCTAAGGAGACAAGGCGTCAAGATCCAACTGCGACGGAGATCGTATGGAAAAGATCGGATGCCCTTCGGTAGGGAAAGGATCCATTTTAGCTTCACAGTAGGCACAGTCGTGTGGCGCTTTTCTTGGGCTTTCTTTTGATACTCGTGCCGTGTTTTGACCTACTAGGAGAACGCCTGGACGGGTTAGCAGGGAGGACTTTCGAGGCCGCTACCACTGCAGGACGGCCCAACCAATCTGTTGGGACCAATCCTGAGCAGTGCGAGTAATCAGCCAGGAAGCCACTACAGCAAAGAGATAGGAGAGAGATGGAAAGAGGGCGGGAAGAGGGAAGGGAGACGAGAGTTAGAGGAGTGGGAGAATGAAAAAAGAAACTTCGACCACCACGAATCTGGTACTGGGCGGTCAATACTAACGGACTGTGCAGCGTGGCATGCGCACGGGAAACCCCAGGTGACCAGGTTTAACTTGAAGTGCCAGTGCCAGGTACTCGTCCTCTCCCTGTTCCATCGGCGGTCAGCCCGCTAACGGATATCTTGGCATCGCCTCGTGTTTTTGAGATCTCCATTACATGATTTCTTTTGGTGAAGAGGTGTGGTGATCTGGGGCTAAAATCCGAGTCAAAGAGCCTATGTATCTAGGTTTTCAATATTAACCTAGGTTTATGCCTAAGTTGTGTTGAGAATCGAGGCTGAACAAGAGCCTTTGACAACTTGGATTCTGTCACCGGCCTGACCACTAAAGGGCAAGGTGGGCGAGATGTACTAGCGCGTAACTGTAGTTAAAGTAGTGCATGGGCAGATCGTATTCTATATCGGGAAAGTGACGCGGTGCTCTATTCACTCCCCTGCTCTGCGGTTGCACCATGCCTCACTCTGCCTCACTCTGCTTGTCCATGCCTGACTATGGCTACACTGCATTCGTCCATCACATTCAGCACCTCCCGAGTACGAGAAGCTTGAAGCAGTATTTTTGCGCAAATCCATCGACTATTGATTCTTCCCGCCTGTGCGTCTCCCTCTTATCTGCGCCATGCTGTAGATGTCACGCAGTCTCGTCCTCCCCCGCCGTGCTGGCTCAGCGGCCACACCGATCCTGACAACCATGATCGCGCCGCAAGATCGATGATGAACCTGGCTCAGAGACATGTCGTCTTTGCAGCCATTGCAGCTTTTGTCGCATGGGGCCTGGCAGTCCGCGCCCTTCCCTTCCTACGATTCCTGGGATATGCTTTCACCCTAGGTTGCCTACTTACTTTCCTAGTCTATCTCGCCGCCACTTTGACCGTTTCCAGGCCTCGAGTAAGATACGAGGCAAATCCATCACCATTTGGCGCCCCGCCTGCCCTGGTCATACCCTCAAAATGGCAATCCGAAGTTTCCATCCTGCAGCGCTCTCGAGAGTACCAGCCGCTACAGCTTTACGACAAATCATTCGTCGTCTCTCACGCCCTTGATTCTCTTATCGGTCTGGCCTTGCGGGACTTTGTCTCATCCTGGTACCGAAACATCTCCCCCAGTACCGTGTTTGTCAATGAGGTGGACAGAAATATCCGCGCCGCCTTGGCAGAGATCAGAGACCGCATTCTGGATGAGGACATGGTCAACGTCATGGTGTCCAAGATTGTCCCCTTGGTCACCGCTCATCTGCGAGACTTCGACACTGCCGAGAGAGCTGTGCGTGGTCGCAGCTTGAATCGGAATGTCACCGAATCAGAGGAGCTGGAACTGGCCATCGCAGCCAAATACAAGGATGGAAAACTGCACCCGGCGGCTTCTCTAGCCTACTCTGACACGAAGCCGGTGCAGCAGGAGCACCTGCGAAAGATCCTGGTCCGCGTACTGCCAGACCTTCTTTCCCCGGCCATGATGGCGAGCCGCGCTACCTTGGTTGTTGTCAAGGAAATTGTCGCATGTGCTGTCTTGTTTCCTATCGTGCAGTTACTCGCCGATCCTGATACGTGGAATCAAATTGTAGAAGCCTATGGACGCACAACATTACAAGATCGCAAGACTGTTCGCAGAATGAGAGCCGCGCTAGACCAACATGCCTCTCCTGTTCCTCGCCCCCGGCCCTACCAAGATCTACCTCACCTCGCCCCCAACGACAGTGAACGTGCCTTTGAGCGGTTTGTTAGAGCCATCCGCAAAACAAAGAATCTGTCAGACGTCCGCAGGTTTCGGAATTCTATTGCCAGCCAGGTCCAGCGTGAGTCAATGGTTGAAGGACAAGATCCAGTCTACCTGCGCAGGTTGGAAATGGCCAAACGTGTCCTGGATCAGAAGATCGAGAAACTCTCCCCAGGCGGGTTGGCCCCAAATGCAACCGCTCCACGCCCCGAGCCACGACCAGCTCCAGCGGTGGTGAAGCCCCGTGAATGGACAATGGTGGAGATTATGCATACTGCTTCGGGGTTGTCCTACTTCATGGAATACATGGATCGTTTAAATCGTATGTCTCTGGTACAGTTTTGGGTGGTTGTAGATGGCTTCCGTAATCCGCTTGAGGACGACTTTGGGGATGAGTTCAATCCTGCCGCACAAGATCACTGGACTGACGCCGATCGCATGGACATTGCACAGATCAGTGAGAAGTACATGCTGAAAGCCGAACTAAACATTCCTCAAGAATCCAAAGACGCAATCAAAGTCTTCTTGTCGGCCGGTCGCAAAGCGACACCTCAACAGTATCGAGCTGCAAGGACCGCGATCCTGTCTGCCCAGTCCGCCGTGTTGGAGGAATTGGAAACCAACCATTTCCGAAACTTCCTCAAGTCAGATCTCTACTACAAGTTTTTGGCGTCAAGTGAGGCTGCCGCGGCTCGGCCACGCGTGCAGAGCGCCAACAATCTGCATGATATGAATGAGAGGGCGTTCAACCCTACTACGAAGCCAACCCCACAAGCTCCTGCTATTGTCAGGACTACTACACAACCTGTTCCCCGGGCCAAAGACCTTCGACGAGCTGCAGCGTCCTCCTCAGATGTGAAAAGTTTGGCATCTTCCAAGCTGTTCGATGACTCTGATCTTCCCAAACGATCTGGAGGTTCTACACCGTTATTCGACGATGGCTACGATACAGACCCATTGGCATATTCCACCGCCAGCCTTGGACACGAATCCGGAAATGGTGAGGCCATGGATCAGCGACAGGTCATTGAGAATATGGAGGCCGCCATGAACAACATCATGACAGATACTCCAGCGGACGACATGATGGGTTTTGACGATGATACGCTCTTCGGATCGCCTGTCTCGGCCACAAAGTCTTCTAAGAATGTTGACTCACCGCGAAGCTCCTTGGATTTACCCAACATCGACCTCGCAAACAAACCTAAACCCAGTCTAGCAGCGTTGGGACTTGTTAATACCGCGTCACGTATAGGTGTGTTTACCGACAATGACCTGTTTCCAGACGAAGAGAAATTCATCGAAGATGAGTATGTCGACAATGAGGACGACAAGGATAAGGATGAAGACGAGATTCATGAAGCGGCCCCCGGTGATCTTGGTCTTGCAGAAGCCATTAGCGCTCTGAACAATGACATCGAGCGTCTAGTAGCTCAAGAGGCAGTTGTCGATACATTGACCCGCAAAGCTGAACTAACCAACAATGTCGCAGAGCTGCGGATCTTGAACAAATCCAAAGCCAGTCTTCAAAGAGAAATACGCCGCAAGGAGCTTCAGCGTCAGCAGTACATTGTCCAAGAGAGTGACAACAGCTTATACGGTAGATCGAGCATCTCCATCAAGTCGATCGTTGTCGGTAAAGAGGATGACGGTCGTGAGTTTGCTCTGTACGTGATAGAGGTCCAGAGACAAGCCGGTGATCAAATGCCGGCAGCTGTGTGGGCTATTCCTCGACGATATTCCGAGTTCCATGAGCTACACCAGAGGCTTCGAGGGAGATACCCATCGACTAGAAGTCTTGAGTTCCCTCGTCGGAGAATGGTGATGAAACTGCAGAAACAATTCCTTCAGAATCGGCGACTTGCCCTAGAGCGATACTTACAACAACTACTACAGATGCCCGATGTTTGCCGGAGTCGAGAATTGCGGTCGTTCCTCTCCCAGTCGACCATCACCACGCACCGAGACATGAGTAAAGAGTCTAATGCGCAGGATATTGTGAGCCGCATCTACAACTCTGTGACTGAAGGCATGGATGAGTTCTTGGGGAATGTTTCCGTTCTCGATCAGTTGTCGACCGCTGGCCAGAATCTAATATCGGCGGCGACCAACCAGCTGGGAATGAATCAAGGTGACATTGTCGCTCTGGATCCCGGTCCCGTAGCTGAAGCCGAAGCCGAATTGGCGGCGTTTGAGGACAAAGAGTTGGAACCATTCGTCAAGCCAATTTGTGACATCTTCCTCGAGACATTCGAACTCAATCGAGGGAACAATTGGCTTCGAGGCCGCGCCGTGGTGGTGGTGCTTCACCAATTGCTGGGTGGCACCGTCGAACGCAAAGTCCGAGAGATAGTGACGGGCTTTGTGCAGGAGGACTCGCTCATCAAATACATCGACATGGTGAAAGAGACCATGTGGCCCGGGGGCGGCAAGATGAGGGAGGCCAACCCGCGGACGGCGGTGGAAAAGAAGAAGTCAAAGTCCGAGGCGGCTATGATGTTGGCCACGTTGGTGCCCGATTTGGCCGGCAACGTGGTTGGCAGAGCCAATGCCACCGCGGCTGCCAGGAGAATCGCGGCCACGATGAACAATGCGCGCCTCACTCAGCATCTGGTCTTCACCATTCTCGACGAGCTTGTTGCCGTGCTGTTCGACCCGGCCAAGAAAGCCGGTTTTTCTATGGCTTGAGTGAACGATTTTTCGTCGCAAGAGAGAATAGGAAAAAAAAAAGCTGAACCCTTGTATACATGTTTCCACGAGGCTTAAATGAAACGAGATGAAATTAATGGATTCTTAGGAGAAGGTCACCGCCTTGCGTCAAAATGATTTCCTCAACTTAGGGCTTTGGTTTGCATAACGTAAATTCTTGTACATAGGAGATTAGAAGTGAAGTACCAGTACTCGTAGCCGCGGCAGTCGATAGGCGGCGAGCGTCCCTTTTTGCGTTTCTAGTTCTAAGTAGCGCTGAACGACCCAGTTTCGATTTCGCACTTGGCAGAACCGAATACTTGGCTGTTTTGTGTGTAGGCGAAATTCCCACGGCGACGAGTTCCGAACCATGGACCACGGTGAGCCGGCCATGACGATCCCTTGTATAAAAACTTGTAACCGTTGAGTATATTTTGTCTGTCTGTCTTAGGAATCTATCTCGCCGCAGGAACAGCAGCAGGGAGCACAGCCCTGACTCTACCCACACCGCGCAGTAGGGTCTCGCGCACGAGTTCCCACGTCCTCTGAACGCCGTGCTTCCTCGCGAAGACGACGCCCCAGACCAGACCGACCAGACCGACGATGCGGAACAGACGGCGGGTGGCCAGCTTGACGAGCCCCCGGCGCGTGTACGCAATGTCCCAGTGGCGCCAGACGGGGAACATGCAGCGCAGGGTGAAATCGACCTGGGTGCGGGGGTAGACGGTGGCGTTCCAGCGGGTGGCTTGGTCGACGTACCAGTTGCGCGAGCCGCCGGAGTTGAAGACGCTGTTCTTCAGTTCGGCTTGCAGCTGCTGGGTCCAGGCGCGCTCGGCGCTCTCCTTGACCTCCACGGTGGAGACGTCGCCGCGCAGGATGGGGCCGATGAACTTCAGGCTGTAGTTGACCGCGTTCTCCGTCGCGAGGATCACGCTGCTGTGGCCCGTCGCCGTGTTGGGACCGAAGATCATGAAAAAGTTGGGGAAGCCGTCCATAGCGGTGCCCAGGTAGGCCTGAGCGCCACCGCGCTCGTCCCACGTCTTGTACAGCGACCGCCCGCCCTTGCCCGTCACGTCTAGCGGGTGCAGCCACTGGTTGGTCTCGTAGCCGTTGGCCAGAATGATGACGTCGGCAGCCACAGTGCGCTGTTCGGTCGGCGCTTTGCTGTCCGTCTTGCTTATGGGCGGGAAGTAGCGGCCAGGTCCCAGCGTCACGGAGCGAGGCTGCACCGCCGTCAGGGGCAGCGTGGTGATTTCGACGTTGGGCAGCGCGAGCGACTTGAACCAGCCGTCATCCACGACCCGCCGCTTGCAGAACAACTCGTAGTCTGGGGTCATGATCTCGTGGTATTCCTGCGGCACCGTCTTGCGCATGTAGCTCAGCACCTCCTCAGCCTTCTTCTTGCGCCGCTCGCGCGCGGCTTCGTTGGGTGTGAACAAGGCCACGAACTCGGCCTCGGTCGCGGTGAACATCAGCTTGCGCAAAGTCATTTGGAATCCCGGGATGTAAGTCGACAGGAACGGGATCCATTTCTTCCACCATTCCACCGCCGCCGGGGGCAGGAATTGCACCACCCATGGAGGCGAGCGCATCAGCTGTGTGACGTGCTTCGCTCCATGCTCAGGCTTCACCAGCTGAGGCATGACCTGCCCTGCTGAGCAGCCCGTGCCCACGACGATGACTTCCTTGCCCTTGAGATCGAGATCCTTCTTCCAGCGGGCAGTGTGGACGATCTCTCCTTCAAAAGTATCGATGCCGGGAACATCCAAGGGCGGCTTCGGTTCGACCAGTCCTCCCACGGCACTGCAGACGATCTTGGCTCGTACGGTCTCGGTCCTGAGAACCACGGTATTGACTCCCCTCTCTTGCTCCAATTGCTGACGTTCGCGAGTCGACAACTCGCCCACACCAGGCGCGAGATAGTCGAGCTCGACTTCCCACTCTTCCACATCGTCGAGCCAGCGCAGGCCCTTGACCGAGGTATCGAGCTGGATCTTGTCCAGGATCTGGAACTTCTCGCACACGTCGTACAGGTACCGAATGATCTCGGGTCCAGAGGGAAACGGAGAGGTCCAGTATGGGTTTTGGGCGAAGGAGAAAGAGTACATAAGAGCCGGGCTGGAGTTTTTGAGCACGGTTAGTATCCAGTTCCATTTCCCTTGAAACAATTAACTGGGAGTATTTCCAATGGACTTACACGTCACAAGCTATGCCAGGGTATTGGTTCGTGTGCCATGTGCCGCCCAAACCCGACCTCCTTTCGAAGATACGGAACTGATCGAACCCCAGGACCTGGCGCAGTCTACAACCCATGGCAATGCCAGACTCTCCTCCTCCGATAATGAGCACTGGGTAGTACGTGTAGCCCGAAGCTTTGTCGGAGCCGACATGGCGAATGCGGTCGATTCTCGTGGTCATGTTGACGCGATGCTCGACTGAGAGTGAATGCGGGAGAGCAGGTTTGGATGGAGTTGGATGAGCTTGTGCAGGGAGGTACAAGAAACAAAACCGTAGAGATGAATTAACGAAGCAACGAAGGAGTCAGACAATTCCAGTCCGTTGCCGAGTTCTTCACCTCTCGTTCTCGTTCCTCCATATTGCTTAGGTGGGTATGACTAGGAGTTGATATCCGCGTTCTGAGTGGTGAATGGTGGGGTGATCGCAGGTGCATTCGGCACATCCTGGAGACCTTGGGGGGCCTGGGGACGTATTTAGGGGCCTAGTCGCCCGCTGGGGGGTGGCACACTGGTTGTTGCGGGCCATATTGATGCCGAGGCACAAGAGCAGCTTGCAGCTCGAGCACCTGGTGCATGCCTGACACTTGGCGGCTTCCGGGGCTGGTGAGGGAGGAAATACGAAGTACGCGCGCACCTACATGTACGGGTACCAGTACTATCAAACATCCCTTTCACGTAGCATCTACCACCATATCACTCCACTCCTAGCACCGGCACTGATGCCACTGGCATGCTCCGCCCTTCTTCGAACCAGGAGCGCGAGCGAGCCGCTTTCCAAGCTGGGCAATAGTAAATTCTGCTTCACTGGCAGCACCACCACCAGCTTATCGCGTCTCTATGCCCTAACACGCCGAACCCGCAGCCGAAGCCGAAATTTCAGCTCGTCGCCCAGGAAGTCGACCACTGCTACATTTCCAGATGTGAAGATCCTCCCGACCTGGGATCCCGTGGGATTCGAAGTCGCCTTCAAGCAGCAACAGCCAGCTCGACTGCCCCGGTCCAAGGAGCATCTGCCTCCTGCGTGCTCGAAATGGTTCGTTCATGCTGGCGACAGATTTGACCATGGCCGTCGGGGCGTGTTCCTGGAAAAGGCACAATTCCGCGAAGATGGCCCAGGGCAAGGAAGCCATGGTCACGCCATCGCCATTGACGATCTTCCCGCCAACAATTTGAACTCGACCAACCTGAAAGTGCCGACCCTGTCGTCCGAGTTGCGCGCGTCCTTTTGGTCAGAGCATGAATCTGCGTTGGTGCCTCTGGAAATCACGACCAGAGACCCTTCTGGAGAGGACGAGTTTGAACGCATCGAGGCGCCCTTGAAGCTCCTGCTCGCATATCTCGCCACTTCCGATATGTCGTGCTCCACGCCCGGCCGCCATATAGTATCCATGTACCTCGCACAATGTGACCTTCCGAGTCTCCCAGAGTCGCTGCAAGCAGACGTCCCCACGCCCAAACTGCTCCTTCAGCCTTCCTCGTCCGGGACGATTAGAGGCGACATATACGCCTCTTCGCTCTGGCTGGGCCGCGCGCCCACGTACACGCCGCTGCACCGGGACCCGAACCAGAACCTCTTCATCCAACTGTGCGGCCATAAGACGATCCGTCTGCTGCCGCCGGATATCGGAGAGGCTCTGTACCACGAGGTCCAGGGATCGCTGCGGCAGCAGTCCGCCTCCTTCTCCAGCAGAATCAGAGGCGAGGAGATGATGGCAGGCCCGCAGAGGAGTGCCCTGCACGATGCTGTCTGGGACGATGCGAGTCCTTACGCCTCATTAATGCGTGAGTATGGACTCCAGACGACGCTGGGACTGGGCGATGCGCTGTTCACGCCTAAGGGCTGGTGGCATAGCGTCAAGGGGGTGGCTTTTGGAGCTTCCCCCAGCGTGACTGCCAGTGTCAACTGGTGGTTCCGCTGAAATGGACGTCTTCGCTTGTATCTAGCGGGGAGCGTTCACTCTGAGGTACGTGTGTTACTAGTGTAGTACTGTAATGTATAGAGAGAGATCGATATTCACCAATGAAATCTTCTATCTTTGTTCCATTCCAGACTTGAACGCTAAAGTACCTGGTATGTCACATTCTGATCATATCGTGCATGTGCCGTTTGCCCTGTCCCTTCCATGTCTGGTCTCCGTGGGCTGCCTTCTTCTTGTCCACTACGAAGTCCCGTCCGAATAAGACCTGCCCGTTTGTTTGGAAACCCCTGAACTGCCTTCCTCTTCTGAACCCTCAAAGGGTACGTAAGATGCCTGTAATGAACAAACCAGGATGAAAAATTCAAGCCAAGCAAACCGCTGGCATAAACCCGCAAAACTGCAATGATTTCACCAACTCCACGTCAGATAGAAGAGAAGGCACCATCCATCACCTGGCTGCACCTTAGCATCTCATTCACACTCTCTTCTTTAAGCATTCTTGACTCTCTCTCGCTCGTTCGGTTGATTTGGTGGCCAGCCTGCATTTCCCTGGTCTCTATTCAACCAGCTCGTCCGGAAATATATTTCAATCTATAAAAGTGCCGTTTTCAAATCGACGGTGACGGATGGCTAGGTGAAAGCACTCCCTTAGATTTCGGAAGGGAAAAGGCTTGGACCCCGACCAAGAGCTGTAAAAATCCCTAGTCAGAATATATTTCAGTTTCGGGGTCAGATCGAGATCAGAGAAGGATTTGAGTACGTGAAATGTGGACACGTGGCGACCGGGGGTAAAGAACATCTAGATAGGTTGCTATTCTGAATCAAGGGAAGGGGCGATTAGGGGGAGGCAGTCTGAAATGGTGTGTTCGCGTAGAGTAACAACTCGCCACTCTCCTGAGGCTATGCAAAAGTAGATGAACAGGGGATGGTTCGATAATCAGCCAAGTCAAGGAAACAATCCCTCGTTCTATACCTTGTCCAATAAACAAGATATAGAGAGGGGTACTGTATTCGGATGGTAGTAGAGTTCTCCCGACCCAAAACACCACAAGGCTTCGATCAAACAGAGAATTTGGAAAAAGGCATAAGAGAAAAGGAGAAAATCGCACTGACCAAGCAGTCATACACTCCACCCTCGGAATGGGATACTCGCGTCGCTCAGTTGTGCTTCAAAATGTTTCCTTCTTGATCCTGCCTTTGCTCGCTTGCGCGCTCGACTCTCACTCTCTCAACTCCGACCTTGGTTTCATTGAACTCAATGTTAAGGTCTTGGCCTCAACGCCTCAACTCATCGACATCGTCCATCATCACTCGTAGTAGGGACAAGTCTTCAACTCATTTCAGTCTTTTGTCCTCACGCTTCGTCATTCCACTCCGTCTGGTTCTCATATCCAATTACCTTCCCCTTGCATTGGTTGCATAGAAACATCCACTCCAGCCCCTTGACCTCGGCCGCCTGATTTCCGTCTCGATTTCCCTCGATTTGTACCTTGATTTTGACTGGCCATCAACGCATCCCCGTCAGCATCCGGCTCTCGTTTTGACTTGCCTTTGAGGGCGTTAGCCGGGACTGAAGCAAGTTGTTGGGGCTGAGTGGCCATAACGGCATCACCATCTTGATCAGCGATGCCCCTGTCATCTTCATCTTCCTCATCATCGTCGACGTTCTCATTGTCCTCTACATCTCCCGGTAGGTGCCGCGATTCCTCGTCCGGGTCACCATCAACATTTCCACCAAATCTTTCGTGCCATAGCCTTGCCTCATCTAGCTCATTGATGTCAACAGGCTTGGATCGTAACCATCGCATCCTAGGTCCTCCTTTTGCACGTTCTGAAACTTTGAACCCGTAGATTTTGGGTTCGTAAATTTTCCCTCTACCGAGACCTGGTGCGAGGTTGTGGGAGGCCACTCCGTTCATGATAGCCGGTTGGGGAGGTAAGGTTGATACTGTACCAGCTGATCCTGATATCTTGTCGTCTTTAACAAGCGTCACGCCGGGGATAGGTGGAGCTTGAGGCAACGTCAAGCTCGAACTTCGACTGGCTGTCACGCTACCTCGAACAGCATTTCCCTCATTTGGGCTTAATGTGCTTTCCAGATCATCATTTGCCTGATTAGTCGGATCTCGAGACCCTCGTTTCTTTGGCGGGGCAACGTCCAGATCCGGATAAGACATGAAGAACAAGCAAGGAAATGTAGTTCCAAAGAAGGCACCATCGACAGCCTGGAACCGAGAATTTGGAGGGGTGTAGGCATCCAGACAACTGGGGCAGAAGAGTTTGACTGTCTGTTGACCAGGAGTGTCTGTCAAGCCCACCGGTAACACTTTGGCTCCTGCGCAATAAACTCGTGGACAGAAGCCAAAGTGGGAGAGTTCATACTTCTCCATCATTTGCTGTATACCTGGCCTCGAGGTGATGTACCGAGCATGTATCAAACCGTAAAGCAACTCGGCGGAGGATTCAATCACAGAGGTATCAGATGACGTGCGGCCATGTCTTCGTCCACCCGCAGACACGCCTGACTGTCTCCTTGAACCGCCGTTCTGGTTGGTGGCTGGCTCATCCAGTTCGTCTCCCAAGATGCCGTCATCTTCTTCTTCCTCTTCCTCCTCCTCTTCCGACAGGGCCGATGAGTTTGTCTCTGAGGGTTCGACGTCCAGTATCATTTCTAGTGCATCTTTGTACATGGGTACTTGAGCTTGCAGGCCAGTCAAATTGAAGTCATCTTCAATAAACTCTTCGCTCACTTCTGCAAAGTATTCGTGGCCCATCATGTTGCAAAATGTGCCAATCCAGCTGTCTGGACTTTGAGAGGAAGTTTGCGACATGGTGTTGGAGAGGGTGGGGGAGGAGCTCGTAAATTGCTGGTAGTAGAGGGACTCGGAGTATTCAGATGCGATTTCGAGCCCTTCCAGGCCAGTGGCCACGGCGGAAGCCTGTGCGGCAGACAGCGTAATGCTTACGCCCGCTCAAAGAGGCAGGTCCCTCCTATTGGAAATGAAGAGCCACTGAGTCT
Organism: Cladophialophora exuberans; assembly: GCA_030068005.1. NCBI lineage: Eukaryota > Fungi > Ascomycota > Eurotiomycetes > Chaetothyriales > Herpotrichiellaceae > Cladophialophora > Cladophialophora exuberans. Next base: position 82,341 of record JANSVK010000133.1, read on the forward strand.
CTGAGGGAAGGAGACAGCGTTCGAAGTATCGTCACAGGGCGCGGGGGGAATGGAGGGGTTAGGAGAGGTGCAAGACCGAGTTGACGGGCGGCATGGAGTGCGAATTGTCGTATTTCTGTGGGTTTCAGCGTGTGGGATCGTAGGTTATGGGCTCGGCAGAATTTTATCGTGAAGAGAGCAATTATGGGCAACAAGCCGCACACTCTCAGGAGTATTGTTTGAAGCGGGCGGACTGGGGGCGATCGGTCAAGTCACAACAAACGTGCGTTCGTCTGCGGTGTGGAATTTCTCATCCACTTATGGGGAGAAAGAAGGACAGCAGCCGGTACCAACTTATTCAATGTCCTGGGTGGTGAAGATCGTGAAAGGCGTTACGCATAGTTTGAGGCAGGTTGATACCTGATCGCTGGGTCGCACTTTTCGAATGCGACCCGGGAAGCGAAGTTGGTTGGAAGTCCAATCCTTGTTAGTCATTGGCTGCAGCCTTATCTTGGCATAAAGTCACATGTCGTCACGCAAGGCTGCGAAAATCAGGCTGGGCTAGGATTCAACAGAAGGGCCAGAGACTCTTTTATCTTCAATCCATTTTATACTAGACATATACATTTTTTGTGCATATTCCAATCCGCTGGATCATTGAACAAGCCAATCTCTTTCCCTCCAAAGCTGCTCTCAGAATAGCTCATTCATAATTCGGGCAAATTCGGGCTCATTCCCAAAGGTGTTGAACTCCTCAGCCATGCTGACTTCTCCATTTGCACCTCCGAAATTAAACGCTTCAGGCCCAGAGGTCGAGGCGCCATATCCACCAGCAAGTTCAAACAGACTGGTCAGCTCATTCGTGATCTGAAGGGCATCATCGGGACTGACTCCCAACTCTTGTCCATTGCCCTGACCTCCATTGGGGTTCCCGTAGGACTGGTTATACTCAACTTTATGGCCTGCTAAGCCAGCCATAGCCACTGCAGCATCCGAGTGAGCATCTTGTTCGGCATCATTCATGCCATTCCCGCCACGTGCCAAAAGACCAATTTTGTCTCCCATGTCCTTCAGGCCACGAATCGTTCTCCACAGTCGTTTCGACACGTGAGATTTGGTGCTGAAGCCCTTGATAATCTCAATGGCATCGTAGAATTCGTGCCTCGTCTGCGCACAAAACACCGCCGGTGCATGAGCCACGGACAGGAAAAGCACTGCCAACGCCTGGACCAAGAAATAGTTATACAGTACCTGCTGAGTTCTGTAGATATCCGACATCTGATTGACTGCTGTCAGTGTGTTGATGGTGTCTTTCGCCACTTCGATTACATTTTGAGCGTAATGTCGATGTTCCATTATACTAGTGGCCGAATGGAGAATAGGTCGATAGATGGAGATCCGAGCTTGGTTCTTGCGCAGATACATCAGCAACCGGAGTCGCCGCACTCCGCGGCCTGGGATCTCGTTTTCGCGTGCAAGGTCTCGATTGTTGAATTGCAGAGACTCGGGTAGTTGCGAATACCACTGAAGGATCTGGTAATCCAGAAACCCAATCTCATCCTTCTTCGTATTTTGACCGGCCTCATAGGCCAAGTTATGATACCATACTTTGGTAGCAATCTGGTTGTACTTTGTTATATGCCTCAAGTAAGGGTGGCTTTCGTCCTATTCTTCAATCAGCCGCAGAGTTCCCGAGTGAACACCCATGACTTACCGGCTCTGGCAAAGCAGGATCGATGTCGGAATCTTGTAATGCAAAGGGCATCCCTGTACCAAAGCTCCAGCGTCGATCCAGAGCGTACACTGTCCAGAAGATTCGAACTGCTTGCTGGTATTCAGCTTCATTGGTAAAGGATTTGAGCAATGAGTCCTTTTTGTGGAGGCCGATTTCAATGCACATGCGGGCTGCAATTCCTATAAACCGCCACGCTTGTGCCTCTTCATCCTTCTGGAAGTAAAAAGTCGCCTAGAGTGAGGAGAGGGAGTGGTTAGATGATGCCAGCCTCGCGGGTTCAAACGTGGCACTTACCGTCAACACTGTCAAGACAACAGATTTAATATCCAGTGCGGTTACCAACTTGAGGTCAGTAGCAGGTTTTGCGGCATCAAAGAACCTTTGACCAAGATCACTGCGTCCATGTCCTTCCACTGTCAGGGTGATGGCGAGAACCATCTTAAGAACAGTTGTCTCCTCGTCATCAAAAGTATCGGAGCCAGGTAGGCCGGGGTGGCCAAAACCGGTTCTGAGAGACGCACTGATGAACTTGTACAACGAATTGGCCTGCTTAAGAACCTTGTCGATATCGACCACGGGGTACATAATGCCTATCTCCTCCTCGTACACGCGTAACAAGCGGACAACCTCGGAATGTTCGACCAGCCACAGCGGATCTTTACTGGGATGTGCTGGAAGTACCAGCACGGGTGACGCTGCACGGCTCCTTTCGCGTGACATGAGCCCGTCATCTCCAGCATTATGCGTTATTCCCATGGTCTGCAGCGAAGACTTGGCCACATCTAATCCATATACTGTGCTCGTCGGGCCATGGAATTGAGGTAAGGCCTTTGGGGGAGCTCTTTTCGGTGAGATGAGAGGAGGAAGCGTTCGGGACATGGACATGGATCGATTGGAGCCATCATGAGAGAACTGCGAGTCGATGGGCGCTGAGTAGGAAAGGTCGGACCGATTTCGTAGCTCGTTCAGGCTCGTATATAGATCATTGACTTGTTCTTGCAGAGCCGCGATGTGGTCGCGCATCTGGTTGAACTCGCTATGGCCATAGTCAGCAAGCTCTCGACTACAACAGACAAAGTACTCACGCTGAGTCCTTTAAAGAATTCGTGCAGCAATTGGGTGCATAGACGCACTCCAGATTCAAATTTCCGCATCTTTGGCATGGGGTATTTCCATTGCATTTGATCTTGCGCCTGTAACAGCCCGAGGCGTCAGCCACTTCATGTTGCTCGATGTGTGCCCAAATCTTGAAGGTGGCTTACCTCTTACACTCATTACTATTCCAACGAGACAAGCATATTAGCCTTTTATAGCCCCCATATACGTTATGCCGGGTACCCTACCACGCAATAGAGATGTATCTATTCCTCTTGGATCTTGTATGCGGTTGCTTTTCTGAGGTTGACTCAGCTTCAGCTTTGCGCTTTTCGCCATGCCCACTGGATTGAGGGGGAGAGGCATCTGATGCAGTGCCCGTGACGCTCGCCACCATAGTGTATCCAAACAAGGCTCTTCAGAAGGCTTTGGCAGAGGGTGGACTGATCGAGGGTGGGAATATTTCCGCGTTATCGGTGAGGCGAGCTAAACTGTGGGTGATGAAAAGCGGAAAAGAGGGGAAACGACGAGCGCAGCCCGGGGAAGTGGAAATGCCAATGCCAGCCCTGAGTGCCAGTGCCAGTGCCAACGCCAACGCCAGCTCCCAGTGCCTTAGCCGGGGCGGGCAGCCGGTTAAACAGGCGGCTAAACCGCGGTTGCCCATCACGCCAACCACTTACAACCGCACTGCTACGAGTAATTGTCCGGGTGGCTTCCGGATGCCAACCTCAGGCTCACCAGGCTCATTAGGCCTTCATCGCTGTCTAGATTCTCAACTCTACTCGCATTCGCAGTGTCAAACTTGAAACGAGTACTACCAGGCACATGCACTGCGACGCTCTGCTCAACAAACTCTGGATCTCGAGCACTCAACACCATGTCTGTCTCTTCTCGTGAGACATGGGGTTCGCCCATACTCCGGCAGCGGGCGATTGACCCTCATCGTTGGACGACCCTGCCTGATATGTCCTTTTTCATGTTGAGGCATCCGCAGGTTGAGCGAGGCAGCAATGCATCCGTCCTACACGCGCCGACACCGGCGCTGTTATCATGCCTTCCCTGCCCTCGTTCATGTCGCCTGTACAAGTACTACTAGTATACGATACGAGAGCGCCCGCCGATTGAGCTGCGGCTACCCTTTTTGGTCGACTTAGTTTCAAGACATAACGTGCCTGAGAACTTGGCTTTTTCTCTCGCGCAATGGCTTTTTGTTGATTCATAGCTAGAGACTAATAAACGAAAGACTTCAGGCCTGACACGCGCATCTTCTTCGAAGGGAGTGACGACATGGTTACCATGGCAGAGGATCCGCCGCGGATGTCTTGGGAAACTGCCCGTATCTCTGGGTTACTCCTAGGAACATCAAGGTTACCAGGCCAGAAGGGGGCCTGAATGAAGCAGCCCACAGCACGCCCGTTACATCACTCCATCAACAATTTACAATAAGGAAGTCCTTTTGAGACGAGCACGAGGAAAACTAGGCCTTGGATTGCCTTGAAGTTTGATGGATGTCACAGCCTGTGAATGCCACCCACACCTTTCAATTCCATCTCATTACACTGTCCATAGTGGGTAGTATGGAACAGGTGGGTGGTTGGGGTTCAGACGAAAATGCTATTCCCCAATCATCTTGATACACGATACACGACCAAGGCATCTTTCGAGAGATCAACCCACGACTCCTTTCCGAGAATGTTGGACTCAGGATGCAAATCGTTGCCACCCTACCTAGATCCAATGAACTCCGACCCAGAAAGTCTATCATAGAGATCTATCCCTGATCCATGAGGTGTGAGTGTCGACTCCTGGCTTGTTTTTCCCATACGGCGTGATGACGCTCTTGTCGGTCGGTGGGACTGGCAGACACACTTTCGAGAAGGACGCAACCATTCCTGCAAAAAGTTGTACCAGGCATGAATAGACTAGGAGGCATGGCCTCCGTTCTCAATGCTGTAGGTCAAGAGAGCGGGCTATTCTTCGCGACAACTTCTTTCTCCCTGACACGAACAGCCCTTAGCGAAAAGGCTAAGAGCTTTAGGCTATGCATAAGTCTAGACTGAACAGAAATGCTTCCATGTGCGGGAGCGCTTGCTTGTGGTTACCCAAGCCAATCGTTCGCGTGGTCGAAATTTCCCACCAGGATTGGGTGTCGTTCCTTGAGGTTGGGAACTCCCACCACATGGACTGGTACGGAGCAAGGGAACAAAGAAACTTCCCCACCCCCTTTTCCACATTGCAGCACATGTTTTGAATGGAACCACACAGATGTCACATGTATCGCCGATGAACATCTTTCAGCAATTGACAGTTCACGGTCTCTCGCTTCTGGTATTGGCATACTTGGTAGGATTCAGACAGGAAGCGCCCTCGCCCACGTAGTCACACCTAACTTGGTGCATGTGATGTTTTGGATGCAAACCGCAACCGGGCAATAAGGAACGAAACACCCACCTCAAATTACAGAGGAATGATCTACGCGGCGAAACGAGTCGAGTACGCTGCGTGGCCTGGCGGTCGGTAGGGTGTGCAAATGACAATCTCCAAGATCAACCGTGACCAGCCACACCGCTGTCCCAATCTCTCGCCCCTCGGAAATGGAGGAGTCGGGACCATCGTCCCCATCATTGGCGCCTCTGGAGTCCTGCAGGTCCTGTATCAGTAAAATATCAGTCATCCATCGAGCATGGGAGGGCCAGGACCGGTCTGAGTTCAGAAGGATCCGTCACAACAACACCCTTCCCTCTCCAATCCTTCCGGTAAAGGGGCAATGGGTTTCTGCGTGTTTGGAGAACTTCCAGGGACCAACCAGAGGCGTATGTTTTCTCCCTTTCAGAGGCAAACGGAGATGTGCAATGGGGGTGTGGAAACAGCGAGAGATACCAGTTCCAACGGCCTGGATTTCTTGGAGACGGCGCGTTCCCGGGGGGCTGACATAAGGCTGGACCGAAGAGAGGAAGGACTTTTGCTGATCACATACTGCCATATTGCCGCCCTTTGGTCTTTGCCAGAACGGCGGTCGGGATTTTCCTTGCTGAGAGATCAACCGCGCATTGCGTGGTGAAGGATCATTTGGAAGCTGACACGGGGAATATGCGGCCGTTCAAGCAGCCAGCAGCACCAGCCGCCGCCCCCTTCTCCATGCTAGCCCTACAACGAGCCCCCTTTCCCTTTTCGAAAGCAAGCTCCATTCAGCAAGGATGGTACCTAGAGTACTATTGCTCGAGTACCTTTCGGCGAGACTGTGTGGGACTTCCTTGGTGAAAGCGGTAAGTGGTGACGGGTCCCAAGATCGTTGAGATTATGTCAGAAAGCCTCTCAAGCATGGCAAAAGACTTGCCAACCATTGCTTCCACTCGATTATTACGCCCGCAAATGAAATACATTTGGGGGGCCAAAATATTTTGATTGGCCTGGTAACCGTGGTTATCGTACCTGCTCATTGCTTTGTTGGTGATCCAAGCGGTGCCGTTGAAAATCCCTTCTGGGAAGGAGCCCGAATTTACAGTCGTCCGAAAGAAGCAAGGGAGGAAGGGAGCAAGATCTGTGACCCCTGCCACGACATGGGCAACGCTGCTTCAGAATCACGCACGTTCTCGTTCAAGCCTGACAATCACTGACAGAGTGTGCTCCCATGCAAGCGGCGGGCCCAGGGAGATGGACAAAAGAATGGAGTCAGGTAAGTTCCGAGTACGTATTTCGAGAGTCCGGAGGGTATTCGCGGATACTGAGAATGTCCCAAGTCACCCTTTCCTCGTATTTGCAACTGCCGTGGCAGGCCTGTCGCCTCCACTGCCATGTCGGCCTGGTCTTTTCGTACGTACAGTTAAAGTGAATCAGAATACGTAGGGCCATTGATATGCAGGAGGCATATTCTTTCGACAATCAAGACGATCCGGGCGAGTCAAGGTCCTTGAAATATGGTAGCGCATTCTAGACCGCGTTTCACCAAGTTCTGCGACATGGTTCTAGCATGTTTGCAAGAGTTCCAGAAGGTCGGGAAATCGATTTCAGCACCCAGGGTACAAGGACTGTCAGTAGCGTGCGACGGGCTGGTAGGCGTGCAAGCCCCCTTCGACGTCTCAGCCCGGAAGGTGCGAGTGAGAGACGTCTCGCTGTCCCAAGTCACTGGGAAGACCACGCTTCCGACGGAAGGAAGCGTATATCGAACAAGATGAAACCTCCACAAGGCCACCTAGGCAAAGCACGGACAGGATTGGTGAATGAGAGCTAGCGACCTTGGCCGAAGGTAAGGCCGTAAGGAAACATGCAAGCGAACGAGGCCCCCGCCGGAATGGTGAAGAATCGAGGTTGGAAAGGTAAGCAAAGCAAGTCATTATCTCGAGACGCCCCCAGCAAGCGGTGGAGATCTGTTTGACAGATTACTGGCCGTAGATTGGTTCGTTCAGAGGCGTGAATTCGCGGAGACACGGCCAGCCATTTGGTTCTTTCGGGAATTCATAACGGCCCCCATTTCCCTTTGGACTGGGCTGGGATGGGCTGTAACTGGTTACTGACCCCTGCCCCTGGGCGAGCAAATAGTATTTGATCAACCCTCTGCCCAAAGAAGCATGAACCGTTGTTAAGCTACGCGGATGACGGAAAGGGGTCCTTTACTAGTAATGAAGAGGCTGATGATCCTATCGGGCGAGCATGTCCTCAGGGTGCAGGAAAGGGCGATGTGTTTGTTGAAACCTGAGGCGAATGAGTGCCTGCAGGTGTCGTAGTTCTGAGGGGCCGCCTATGCTGCTTGTTCTCGTTCTCAAGTTCGATCTGAAATTTCGAGATGGACCTGCTCGTATTCACTGCCTAAAGATGGCCTGCAGGAATCGAAACAAAATTAAAGGGCGTGTGAGTGGTTGGTAGGCGCCTTGCACTGCGTACTGTGTATAGATGCCCCGTACGCCCACCCTCGAGCGTACTCGAGTGCCAGTACTCGCCTCTGTGGCGTTTTGTACGTTGCACCAGTAGAACCAGCCGGGGAATTTTATTTTTGGTTCCCTTTGTCAGCCATTTGTCCATGGCGATGCAAGGAGGGCGATCGGTGCGGTTGGGCGCAGGGCTAGGACACGCCCTAGGAGCTTGTCGAGTGCTGGCTTGCAGCTTAATTCTCTCTAGGCTCGCCCCTGGCTTCCAGCTCAGGCATAGCGGCCCAGCTTGTGCAGGGCAGCCGTTAGGAGGCCCCCGGTCATTCGCAGGGGGCGGTCCTTAGGGCTGAGGAACCACAATGGAATCGAGCTTCGGGAATGTGCAGCTACAATTGGTGGAAAAGGGTACGCCCCCTAAGGAGAGATATTGTGCTCGATCTGGAAGTCGGGCGGTGATTACATACCGTACGGAGGATTCGATGCTCGATACGCGTTGAAGCACTTTCCAGCTTTAACCGACGCGTTTTCAATACGTCTTGAGACACTAGCCCTGCCATGTTACCGAAGCCACCATTAAACGGAAGTAACGTCCAACGCACAAGCGCCGTGATCTCCCTTGAGCCTAGGAGTTAGGGAGATGAAATGAATTTCGTGCTTTGAGCGTAGAGCAGTGGCACAGGCAAATTTTTGACTTTCCTCACGATGTTGTTGCTGCCTTGAGCTCGGGTTGTCACGACCGAGCTGGTGGTATGATGGCGACGCCGGGCTCAGCGAGGCGGCGTTGTTCGCGACAGTCCTCGTGTCTTCTCATGTAACGCTGAAGAATCTGGAGATGCAACATGTCCTTTTGTGATGAGGCGTGCCATTTTGTCTCCACAAATGGGGGACCAGGCCTCTGGTAACCAATGACTCTGAGAAAGACCGATTCCCAGAAGTGTTACGTCTCGAATGGGCAAAGTAGAGCGGACCCGAGCTGATGACTTTCACCTGGCTCGTTCGGGAAGCTCAAGATAGCTATGTCAAGTAAAATCAAGGTGACAAGGTGACAACATGACAATATCAAGGGCGTCTACCATAGGAATTGGGTATATCGCCAGGAAAGGATGAAGGTCATCCACCAACCACCAGCAACAGCCTGGCCTGGCCTGGTTATTTCGGCTATGGACACAGTTCACAGAACCGATCGCTAAGCCAACGGCGAGAGCATCTTCCTGGGAAGGGCTCAATACTCCCTGATTGGACTGAGCCACTGCTCGCCGACCCCCATTGCCCAAGATAGAATTCTTAAGATACTCGCCGTTTCGAGCTGGCTAGTGACTCCGCTGGGGCTTTGAATAACGGCGATGCTTTTTGGTCTAATAGGTTGGTCGCCGACGTCGACGGCCTTCAGCAGTATTGGGACGCAAGCTTGAGTTCGGCGATCGGAGCAGTGTACACATGGGGACCCGTGCGCACAACCATGCGGGGGGAGGTGTTGCTACGGCGCACCGTGAAGATGACACGACACCGGCTACTGGCAACGGTACTGGTACCAGTGTCCGAGTACCAGTTACTGATTGTACTATTAATCATCAGTCCCCAGGGTGGATAACTTGGAGCCCCTTATGTCATTCGAAATACGGTCAGAGGCTCTGGAGCTTGTTGAAGTAGTAGTACGAGTTCGTGGGTACCTGGGATGTAATCAAGATGCCAAACTCTATGCTCCTCGCCGCGATCGGTCTGTTTTGGATTGCCTAGTACTGGAGATGGAGCGCGGGCGATCACGGCACGGTGTTAGAGAGCATCTGGCATTGACAAAATGGAATTGATTTGATTATCGAAACAGGTCGGCGGAGTTATGCCTCGGTGGTACGTATACCCAAAATTTGGAAGGGCCAAGGGGGCTCTGTATGGTTGTCCAGCGTCTCTATCATTTGGGGGCTAGAAAGTGCCAGCCAGGCACATGTACAGGGCAGTTGGGGATGGATTGGGTTGTTGCTCAATCCGTCACCTCCCGCGCCTGAGGCCGAACCTCGTGGCTATAGGCGAATGAGAGAAGATACCAAAAGGGGAGGAGCCTGAGATGGAGTGATTCGGTTTTAGGAACACATCAAGGCCAAAAGGGAAAGAGCCTGCAAGGCGAGGCAACAATTTCTGAAACGAGGAAGATGGAACGAGTGCTGAGTGTTGCGTTGCTGGCAAAAGAGTCGGAGTGTGAGCGGTCGCAGGGCAGGGCAGGGCACAGCAGGCAAAGCTGCGAAATTGCAGCGCGAAGCCTAAACGCAAGCCTAACTAAAGCAGCGCTGGGCTTCAACAATTGCCAGACCGACAGTCCCCAGGCGCCTAGCTCGCTTGCAGTTAGGCTCGCTGCAGGGAGCACTGCAACGTCGTAAGGTCTGCGCCTCCGACGTGCACCAACATGTTCCCAAAAAGCACCCTCCCAGCCTATTTCCGGCTTCTGTTTCGTCCGCAGCCCTATCCCAGAGATCCACACCTCGTTGACGTGGGCCTCGTTCCCACCCATGCCTTCCGCATCCCTGTCTCTCCATGGGCGGTCAAACATCCTGGCTCTTCCTTCCACACCCTGTGCCCACACCCCTGCTCTCCCGCGTCCGCCGCCTGGCAGGGTACGCATAGCTAGGCTGGCTAGGTAATTGATTAAGAGGGAAATACCTGAGGCCCTAGGAAAGTCGGAGACACATGTGGCTCCAAGAGTCCTGCGTTCCTAGGGTGGAGATGTGCACACACACTCTCGCTCACTCACACACCCCGGTTCAAAGTTCTTTTGCGTTTTCTTTATGCCTCCGATCCATGCTGCCACCGCTATCCTGCTTTGAGCCTGGCGGTAATTTATGTTATATATCAAGGGACCTGGGTTTTTGGGGCGTCCCATGCCAATGTCCTGTTCATATATGATTGACCACCAGCTTCCCTGATCCGAGAACTATTAAGTCCTGGACTACACCCTCACCATTTGTCTTGATCTTTCTTCTATCCCATTCAATATCAAAGTCAATAAGACATCTATCCCTCCCTTGACTTGACCTAGTCTTCTGTCACACAATCCCTCACACACTATCAACAATGCATCGGAGTCAAAGCTACTCCTACCCCCAGCCCACCATGGCCGGCCACTCCAGATATGCTTCAACACATGCCAGCAGTTCTGCCTTCAGTGCCTCTGCAAACCCCAATGAAGACTGGACCAAGATTTCCGATCTTGCCGAAAGACGGCGGATTCAGAACCGGATCGCTCAAGTAAGTGCCTTGGACCGGTCAACGGGTCCGAGCGGTTTACTAACATGATGGGCAGCGAAACTACCGCAAAAAGCTCAAGAGAAGACTTGAAGACTTGGAGCGCCGTGCGGGATCATCTTCTGCTTCGCCGGAACAACAACATTCAGAGTTGGCCACCACGCCAGCGAAGGATGCCTCCCAAAAGCAATCTCACAACATGGTCCGCCAGCCTTCGAGGTCGAGCGTATCTCGCGATATCACCAGAGCATCTCCAGAGATCCTGCCATTAGACGACCATTCTTCACTCTTTGACACTCCCGCTGGACGACACCTGTCCATCCACTCACAGCCAGCCTTCACTTTCTCATCCTACCCTCCGACCACAGCATATCTGCAATACGAGCACCAGCAACACCCCACGTACGACAGCAGCTCTTCCAACTACTTCTCGAGTTACCCTTATCCCAGTGAGGTCTCGTCGGGTCTGCCGCCTACGTTACCAGCAATGCTCCCATCTACCTACGGGAAGCAGGACCATCTGTTTGGGGATGACGATATGTTAAGTCCTTTCAGCATGAACTATGCTTCGCTGGCCGGTCTGGAAATGCCCTCGAATCAAGCATATTCAGGTGCAAGCTCTCATGTAAATCCCACCGCTTTCTTCTCCCGTTCATACTCCAGCCCACACATCTGAGCGGCAAAAGAAGACATCTGGCCGCTCAACCCCACATCATCGATACCAGCTCAGATGCTGACTTCGTCTGGTTAGACACCACCTCTCACAGATCCCTACTCATTGGACTCGGCACACAACTCGCCCAATTACTTCGACGTACCGCTCACCCCGGTCTCAAGGACGGCGAGCCCCAACATTCATTTGTTCGACATCAGCTGCAATTGATTTTTTTTTGCTCCGACAACTACGATCTCTTACTGTTATTCTCTACGACACATTTAATCGCATGGAAAGAGACCCCAGGCTACCAACTGGGAAAAGCTCGGCGGCGTTTTGATTTGTGGCCAGCGATGGTTTGTATTGCTGCGATTTTGTGTTATGAAATCGACTAGGCTCAACGCCAGTCAAATGGGAGGACCTGTTAGATTTAGTACGCAGCCCTTCGATGGGCAAGGGAAGGGCCAAAGAGCTGCCAAAAATGCCAGCTCTTCGGGGTCTCTGGAACCCCAGTAGCTTGATCAGGAGTATAGTCCCCGATGCTGGTCGGGGAAACCGTTGGAGGAGCTAGCTACCAATACAATACCTGTGATGAGCCAAATCTTCCTTTTCGGGCTTCATGTTCTCGATGTGACTCTGCGGCTCGTTCATTTTGAAGTTCACTGAATCCCACCACGCCAGATAGAATACGGTGTGTCGGTCAATTTCAGCCCTGCAGGCTGAATAAGGTACATGGAATAGGAAGCCTGTTTTGGGCCAACCAGCTGCAATTTAAGCCGTTCCTCCATGGGGTTTAGCCCACCAAAATTCAAAAGTGAAAACTAAACTTGAAGTTCCAAGGCGACTTCGCAACACGAGGTTTAGCCAGCGTAGTACCAGCCGACCGCTTTCCTGACTGGGGACTACTTTGCTGTTTGGTTTGTGGACTACTTCAGCCGAGGATCTGAGCGCCAGTGCAGAGTCAAATCCTTTGACTCAAAAGGCCCCTGAAAATAAATCGCAGCTGGTCGACACCAAGAACAGTCTAGAATTTAGGGCTGTCGCAGGAACGACGCATGGTGCAATCCTCCTGCCAGCATGGACGTGCTAAGCCTGCGTCGAGAACTTTTTGGCATGAATATGTAAGCTGTTGTTATTTTCGACTGCACCCCCCCAAACCACTTGCCTTCTTGGTCATGTCGATTTCCAGCAAGCGTGGCGCAATCCTACCAATGAGGAAAGAGAAACGGGTCAAATTAACTGGAACTTAGGGGTTGGGATCTCAATCAATGGATCTCAAGCAACGATAGTGTCCGCGGCGGTAATTCAAAGGTGCGAAACACTCGTCGTGTCTCTGTTAGCACCATTCAAATTTGTCAGGAGTCAGGACTTTATCGCGGTCGTGGCATAATGACCACCAGCGATTCTGACCCTTTTTTCTTCGGCGACGATCAAGAGCGCAATATGCCCGCAAGAAACGCTCACGCAATCTGATTACAGTCTTCCCTAGAGCACAGTGGCGCAGGTGTGCGTTTCAGTGGCATTCTCGATATCGACACGCTGGGCGGGGCCGGATTTGCCTCCCAGCGGACCGAGAGCGACAACCGGTGCTGGGACTTATCGCCGTTTGCAGGTGTCGAGGTCTCGATCGATCCATCACAATCCGACGACAAGGTCTACACGCTGATCTTCAAAGATGAGATTCTACCCTGCGATCCAGTCACTGGCCGCGAACGTTCCACCGTCTCGTGGGAGTACAACTTTACCAAGTCCATGTGCTGTCCTAGCGTCGACCACTTCTCCTCGACGACCACGTCTCTCTACGTTCCATGGGATCACTTCAAACCCACATACCGTGGCAAACCGAGCGATAACCACGCAGGTCTAGACTTGAGCTCCCTCAAAAGAGTCAGCATTATGGTCAGGAGGTATGCGGTTGGCTCGCTTGCTTGATTCGTCATAGCTGACAGATAGCAGCTTCTTTGGGTCACAGCAAGGAGAATTCGCATTGCACATCATTTCCATTGTCGCGACTTCGTCCCCGACCCTCGCACAATCGTCTCCAACTGTGGCGAACCGTCGAGGCGGTCGCGGTGGAGATGCCCCAGCGGCCGGGTCACTAGGAGACGAGAGAAGAGAAGGCGACTCAGGTGGACTGATGTCTCTCTGGAGATGGCTCTGGGGCAATTTGTGAGTAGATGCGTCTTGCGACTCGTTCTCTCGTTACCCTAAATCGATACGGTCGCCCAGCACAATCAGTGTTTGCATCAGCCGTACCCCATTGCGGCAAGCAGACACGGGCCCGTAATCGATACCGCAACGTGCTCGGCCTCTGGCTTGGGACGGTTGGCACAAGGCGCGAATTTGTCATTCCGTCTTGTCATGGGGGGACTCACGAGGAAGTTGGCGTGAACTGCCAATAGGGGTGTGTTCGAGCTGTTTACCTGAGGAGGGTGCTGAGCGCGGCTCCGTGGCTGAGTAAGGTCATCAATTCCACACCTTCCAGCTTCATGTCAAAAGGACATATCCGCATGGACGACGACCTCAGTTGTTTGCATGGACAGAGCTACGCTTTCGAACTCGAGGTCAATGCTACGTCTTGGATGGAACGAGATCGGTGAGCAATAGTAGACCTATAGTGCTCAGCCTTCCCGGGAACTTTCTCAGACGCTCGCTGCTCACTACCAGGAACAGTAACTAACCTCGGAAGCCAATAGGCTGACACGATCGCCTTGGCACAGCCCTGCCGGAACGTGCGCGACTGGCCTGTTTGTACATTCAGATTACGCGCTGTAAGGACCGCACATTGCGAGTGTCCTCGATATCACGAACCTTGGTATCCTCTCCTGGCCGCCAAATTTGGCATTCCTTTGGCGAGGTATGCGTCTGTTGCATCCAGTCGTTCGGTGACAGCGGTGAAGATGGAGATGCGCCTTTCTGCGGACAATACAGACGCATGTAAATGCCTCATGAGGCTTTCGTCCATCCTTTCAGATCTGGGATTGACGGACCCCTGTGTGAGCTTTTGAGCAAATTTCTCCAGGATTGGTTCGTTCTTCTGCAGGGTCAGTCAAGTGACGCCGATTAAGTGACGGCCCAGTCGTCTTGGAGAGACCTCAATCCATATTCGATGCCCAAATGACTAAACATCTGCAGTCACGCAGCACGAGGCTCTTGGACTCGTCGCCGCTTGGTAGATCATCATAGTCTGTGGTTGAGGAGGCACGTATTCTGCATAAACCACAAGACTAGGGTAGATTCCGAGTTACCGAACGAGTGGTCGAAGAACTGGCATGGTTACGAGGCCGTACAATACACATGTGACAGGGGTGGCAGCCACTGAGCTTGCGTTTCAACGGTATTTACTCGTCTCGTTCTGGGGGCTATTTCTGGACTTTGGATGCCTCGGTATCGTACTCTCTTCTCATTCCTCCTGCCTCTGGCTAACAAGCAGCTCCCTCTCGGGGCCTGAATACGGCCATAACACATGGAAGCGGGGCGGTCGATTCCCCCGATTTTCCAGCCCTAGCAATCAGCAATCTAGTACTCGTACTTGTTATTATGGTTGAGGAGATATCTGCAAACCTCCGCCGGAGTTTCGGAGAAACATCGAAGACTTGATTACAAGAGGAAGGAGTTAAGCTGGGCTTTAATGAATTTGTCTAGATTGAATACTTTACAAATTTCTACGAGGCATTAAACTCCTTGGTTTGCATAATTGCGTTTTCTCAAAAGTGCCAGCCGGGCCAATTTGTGAATAGTCACGAGCAGCGAATGCAGCCGATGCACCGGTCTCGAGTCCAATGCGAGACCGTTGGCCTGGCCCGCACGCTCACGTTCTGAAACACAAAAAGTAGGCCTCGCATGCCTGATTTTTCATCAAAATTTGGCGCTCGCACGTCGCAAACTTCGGTTTCGGAAAACGCGTTTGCCTTGTCGAAGGAGGAAAGGCCACGACGTCATGCATTGGGCGCCGCAAAAGCGCCCACCACCAGAACGGCGTGTCTTGACTCGACAACGAGTTGATGTACACTGAACGATTGCCAGGCTCATTTCTGGCGAGGCGCCGCTACTAGACAGCCTTAGGGATGGTTGATACAACAGCATGCCATAAAATCGATCGAGAACGGCCCTTTCGGTCATAAAGTCCCTGGCCCAGGAGTCGGGCGATAATCATCAAGCAGCATTTGTCAGTGACCGCCCAAGCAGCCAAAAGCATCATTTGTGGTAGTGGGCCAGCCTAGCAGGCCAGCCCAGCAGGCTACCCCTGTCGCTGCATTAGAGCTACTGCGGGACCGAGGAGCCACACAAAGGACCGACAACGGTGAGGATTATTTCCATACGAGAACCTGTATTGTATTGACACAGCGGGGCCTTCCTCTTTGAGACGACTACGGGAAAATCACGTGTAAGGCACCGGCCCCCCGGCATGCATGCAGTAGCCTGAGTGCCTGAGAGCCTGGTTTCGGGGGCATCGTCTCGAAACCAGGAGGATGATCTCTCGGGAAACCGCCTGGACGATTTTCCATCCACTGGTACTAGGTCAGCCCCCTTCCTTTTTGGCGGTCTTCTCTTATACGGGTAGGTGGTGTGGACAACGAATCTCCCCTCTGGGAATGCGCCCTAAATATGGTAAGTACTTCTAACAGTAAGTATCTCTACTTGCAAGACCTAGTCAGAGCCCCTCCAGACGAAAGTATTCAACACCCCGTGCATGGACCTCCAATGTGCTGGTGCTTGTACAATTCTTTGTCTGAGTTCTACTGGCACGCCTTGTGTAAATGAAAAATATACGATGGCAAGATACCATACTTTTTTCACGATATGGTGGAGAAATGCTTGTGCTAGTGTACGAGCATCCTATTTGACTTGAAGTTTTGAAATCAAGAAAGCAAACAAGAATGGGTGCCGAAATCCAAGGCTCCAATTTCGACCCCCGAGCCTCTGGACCACGGGCGTTTAGTGGCGTATGCACTGGTGTCGCAATCCCTTGCAGCTGGCGAAGTTCGAAAGGCCTTCTGGAGGATGGTGGTGTTCAAAAGGCCCATTTTTCTACTCTCCACCGTCACCCACCAATCGATGAAAGACTTGCCCGTCAATAGGCCCTGGGCGCAACACCCACTTGGCACAGACCCTCAAGCGTCTGACGTGTGAACTGTGAATGGACATCCTGCTCACTCAAATCCGGACAAACATATAGCCACGGCTGTGGGGAGGAGGAGATTTGCAGTGCACAGAGGGTTATTGCTCAAATCGAACAGAGTTGAGTCAGCGAACGTGACTTGCGGCTACGACAATGGCAGGATTACATGATAATCTGTCGATATTACAGTGAAGGTTTCACCCC
The DNA here is from genome assembly GCA_030068005.1 of Cladophialophora exuberans. Taxonomy (NCBI): domain Eukaryota; kingdom Fungi; phylum Ascomycota; class Eurotiomycetes; order Chaetothyriales; family Herpotrichiellaceae; genus Cladophialophora; species Cladophialophora exuberans. Next base: position 99,230 of record JANSVK010000133.1, read on the forward strand.
TATCTCCTTTTACTTTTGGACAATGAAATTCTAGCATTATTACCACGATTGGACTATGCTCAGTTCCCAACTTGCTTCTCCCGCTGTGAATGCGAACGGAGTTATGAATGAGAGATTTTTTTTTTGGCTTCCGGCCACCCGCAACTTCCGTCCAGTGACGTACAATCTGTATTCCAGAGAACGTTCGCCTCTGGGGATCGGAAAATCGCAATGAATTCCCAAAGGGGGGCAATACGCTGAGGCGTATTGGGCGTGCCACTCTGCTGCCTAGGGCCTCCCCTCTCCCCATGGGCATAGCTCAGAACACCGTTGGTCTTGCTTGCGAAACATACACGTCACGGAACGCTATGTTCAAGTCGCGCTGTGCTGTCACTCGTACACTGGCCGCACCGCCTGCTTCCGTTCGCAACTCGGCGCCTTGAAAGAAGGCGAGAGAATGTGAAGTTGATCCGAACTCCGAGGCCGCGCAACTCGACCAAGTTAAGAGTGCAAAGTCGTATACCGGCACCTCTCGCGATTGGCTGCTGGGAAATAAAGCAGCAATGAGCCATGACTAATGGAGAGTATTGGTCTTGCGGCCGCCGGCGCCGGCGCACCACGGTACTACAGTTCCTGTGCCCCAGCATCCCCAGGCCTGGAGAGCCTAGGCTAGCCTTGATGAATCGTCGTCTCGGAGACGGATCAAATATCACAAATTATCTTCCGTTCTAGGTCCAAGTTGTGCACCTCGTCGTCGAACCCGACCTTTCCGGGCTCCAACACCAGCATTGGATTCGATCCGTCCTTCCATGATGCTTGGAAAATGGACCAGGTCGGGTCTAAAAATGCTGGAGAGGAGCAGGTCATGAGTTTGTTGGCAATTGGCCAAGAGCATTTGCCCGAATCGAAGCGAGACGCCTGGCGTTGCACTGCAGAATCACCCGTTATGACTGGCGTGACGCGACGGCGAATGACTTACCTACTATGTACATGTCTAAGTGAACCCTAGAGACCAGGGTTAGGAATATGCCGACGCCTCTGTCCCCCTCGTCGCTGGTTCCCCGCGGCCGCGTGTAACCTATCAAGTATTCATGCACTCACTGCGGTCCAGCCTTCCAAGGCTGCGCGTGCGAAAACATGAAACAGACGGTGCAATTGTATTTGTTCGCGCAGAAGCTCCTTCTTTGTCCTGGCTCTTTGTCGACGGGTACCCTGCAAGCGAGATGCAACCATGGTCGTTCATGTATATTTCATGATACGATACAGTCTAGCGCCAAACTCAGTAAACCTTGCCGTTGGCAACGTGGAAAGCCTTGGAGGCCTCTCGGCGTCGCCTAAACCTGTGAGTTCAGGCTACTGGCCCCCAAGGCTCCAGGCGGGTGCAGGCCATCCAACTGCCCTATCCAACAAGCCAAGGGCCAGGGAAGCTCGTTTGCACCTGCCTTTCAGCTCCGGCCTGAGGCTACATGTACCAGTAGATAGCTACAGGTGTCATTGTGCCAGTGTGACGTCGGGGCTCTTTAAAGTGGCCAGCTGGTGCAAAGCAAATGCCTAAATCTACGAATGATAAATGTTTGATTCTTTCTTTGTCCTCGCCCTTGCTTTGCCCAGCGCAGCATTGTCCCCAACGGCGCCTATTTGCGAGGTCGGCTCGAATACTGGCGCATCACTTTTGTTACAGCTAATATGCGGTCCTGGTCAAAGAGTCACAAGGAGTAACGACGATCGTTCGAATTCCGGCAACTTTGCGACTGTGCGCTGTGACAACAAAGAGCCTCACAAGCCCGTCAACATGTCAAGTTACTAATAGCTCCATGTTTCCCATCGGAATCTGCGCATTCAGGTGGTGGAGAAATGCCGCGCGCACTGCGCTATGACAGGCATGACTATAAATCAAAAAGGGGATTGATTTGTAAGGGTTAGCAACCTGTCACAAAGAAAGACAGCCAATACACCTGCAACAGCTTGCCATAGTTACAGAGTACCTACTTGATGCGGAAAGAAAGGACCACCCAAAAAAATGCGAACATGACTTACTCTGTCCTGACGACTCGATTCGATGCTTGCTAGGAAACGTTAGCCCGGATGATCTACGATCTCGTCTTCCGACGTTTACTGATCCTTCGGCATCGTCTCACTGCCTATGAACTTAAGGAAATCACTGCCGTTTGACTTCAGCCCTAAGAGACACTGCCGTTAAACGGAGTTTACGCGATCATAAATCACGCCCAGGTATTCGAACCACTGGGCCGCTTTGCGGCATATAGGCCTTTTGCTGGGTCAAGTCTCTCATGCTCCCTTGGCTCAATTCTTGGGTTGCAGCCCAGAGATCCTAACCTATGATTGAGTTTCTAGCCTCGTTCTTTGGTAAATGGTCTTGTACGGTGGATAGCGCGCTTGGAGCCCTAAAACTCTTGTCATCGATTTACGATTCGCAACTCACCGTTACGAATGGTGCGATTGACTAGCGCGCCGTGAACAAATTTCAGCTCCTTGACAAATCGCCCTCCTGGTATCTCCGCCGACTGGGCATGCTTCGACCGTCGACACGCTTGAGCAATACGGCCTGTACTCAACTAGGCAACTGCCAAGGTCCACAAAATAGGCGTCGCAAGCAAGATTCCAAACATAGAGGAGCACGACGGGGTCTTCCAGTCTCCGCTCTTATGCCGTGGAAGCCCATGAGAACCTTGGAAGGCGAGCAATGCAAAAGGAGTCATACTGTAACATTACCAAACCTCTCCAACCTCGAATGGGACATATTTTCGAGACTCAAGACTCGACAATGACGACGATTGACGGGCAGTGCAGTAGAATTATTCCGGCGGACTTTATGCACACTACCGCCCTTTCAGGCTTCAGACTCGTCTCGGAATGTGACTCATCGATCACGATGTCAATTTGTCGATCTTCAAGATACGTATTTTTGCAATCCAGGCACCCCCATCACGCCGGCATCGCACTTCGCTGCGTTCTTTGCTTGGCACCCTGCTTGGCGGCACTGGTTTGGAAATTTCCCGAATACGCCAAAGTCATTCTGCGTACCCCGTACCCGCTCGCAACAGCGAAGCGGTAATGGTTCCAGGGAAATTCGGCATACCAAGAGCGAGAAGGAGAGAGCCAGGGAGCGGAAGAGGAAGGTGTCAACCGCCGAACAGCAGACTCGGAATTAAACCAACCTGCTTGCATTCAGTAAGGAACTTGGCTCCCTTGGCCTTGCGATGACAAAGTGCATGGCGTTGACTGCCTTACCGACCCGCTGGCACCGCCTCGAAGCACGACGAGGAATTCTTGGTATCCTACGCGACTTCAAGAAACACTGTGTCTTTTTGAAACCAGGTGCTTGCAACACTAACGAGCGAACCGCAAATCTTCTGCTATAGTACGATACGCCTAAGACTAGCTACCTAGTAACAGGTCGATGGTGCTAGCCAATCCCGCCGCCTTGGAGGAAATGCTGCATAGCCTACTCAAGACGTATCCGCCCTTTCAGCCAGCAAGGCTGGGCGAAGATGTCACCTCACACCCGAATGCCACGACGTCAAATGTAAGTCCATCCGCGGGTTTGCCCTCCCCC